>CAXARO010000983.1:0-38243 GCA_963971305.1 Arcuatula senhousia
CGAGAAAAACAACAATGATCAAGCATAATATAGAGTGACCGTTGCACGTCATTATCGGATGGGTACTTTGTGGTATTCGGGTATATTGTTATAAGTCACTCCTCCGGTAGATCTCAATGGCGGCCACCATCGTTTTAAAATATCGGGAATAAATGCTGTCGTATGCGCTTAATAGGAAGGATTGGAAAGTTTTACATATATATTCATGTTTAGTATGATATGATGAATAAAATATGTAAAAATCATTTTTTCGCGAAGTTTCCCTTTAAAATTTATATATAAAGACGATCGATATTGTAAATTTAATCAGTAACATGATCATTTGTCAAATACCGGTATAATAACATAGTTAGTTTGTGCTTTGTTATTGATTATCATTAGGGGGAAGGTTGGCGCCAAAAAACTAGTTTAACCCCGCCACATTTTAATGTGCCTGTCCTAAGCCAGGAATCTTTATCAAAGCTTATGTTTGTATTTAGTCGAATTTTTGTTAATTGTTTTTTGTCAAGAAGAGGGTCTTTCAATGCACTTTGGGATTGGGCTTGAATCATATGTATTTTATTTTCAATCCAGGGGCCAATTGAAAAACAGCGAGCAGCGACCGCTGGTCACATTGAAGGCTGCTGGCTGTTTTCCATTGTGGATATTTAAAATATACGTTTATAATGTAGGTTGTGTCGCGTACACTTATTCCACATCTCATTTTCTTCTATAATATAAATCAAAAGGTACAGTTAGATAAAATGTCCTGCAGCAAATATGTACAATACTTTGCATAGAATATTTCTTGTGAAAATTGTAATGTTTGATAAATCAGTTTGAAGTTATTAAAACAAAACTGCAAATTATTAATGTCATAATTACGATATTGGTGTTCAATGTGATACATGTATAACATGTACTCAAAATTGAAATTATCAATTAAAACTAAAACAACTAATAACTTCAAATTTCCAATCGTCAACTTTCCTTTCTTGTGTAGCAACATGCCGTGCGTTCAAGATTTATTTTAAAGTTTATACATCACAATTGATTCGTTACTCCAGAGCTTGCGGATATTTCATCGATTTCCTTAGAAGAGCGTCACGTCAGACACACAGAAAACCCCAATTTGTAACACAGGGTTATGATGTTCCTCGGTTGCTTTCTTCACTCAATAGTTTTTAAGGAAGACATGCGCTCATAGACAAATGGTGGATTTCTATACTTCAGATTAGCGTAGATGTTTGTTTTTCATGGGGTCTGTTTTGTCTTACTTTACCGGATTTGACACACTGAATTGGAAATTGGCGGCGCGACAGGTGTACAATACGAAACACACACTGCTAGCTTTTTCGAGGCACCAATTTTTTTTTAAGTTTCGAATTTAGTCCGCGTTATTGATGTCTGTTCGGTTGATTTTTTTATGTTTTGTGTTTCATCATGCATTTTTCGTTCGTGTTTACTGTTTTTTTCGATGCCGTTTTGGACGTTTTCCGTTCGAGTGCCCAATTGCAGCATCTTTGCTTCTTAATACATTATAACATCCCATGCTTATCCATGCACACTTAATACCTGTAATCAGTATCATCATGCTTCCTAAACTCCGACGAGAAGCCCAAAGGTCTTCGAAACAAGCATGGCCAAAAAATTCTCAAAAAATAGTATCCTAAGTATTATTCTATAAGGCTTTAAAACTGCTTATTACACTAGACAAGGATTAAACTACGTATTTTTATATCTGAACAGGAGAAGGTTCAGCTAATTTCATTGAAATCAGAGGAAACATAGTCGGATCAGTAGGAAGCAATGGCAGTGAGCTGATGTGTTTATTCCACAACACTCCTAGAATAAGTCAAGTAGCATTGACGTTCAACAATTCGTCAAACATCATAGTGGTCTTTAGAAACACTGGAACATCACTCATAACAGAGCAAGGACAACATTTGAAAGGACGAGTATCTTTACAAGGATTAACCGATTTATCAAATCAAACGAGTGTAATATTTAATGAGCTGAACTGCATCGATGAAGGATTATACTGGTGTCAGATAGTACTTTTTGCTGATGACGGAGCATTTCTAACGTATCTTTCAGAAAACTACACAATGAATATCAAAGGTAATTTTTTGGCTATTATTTTGTTTTTGCATAAAGGTAACAACAAAATAGCCTTCTATTGATTAGTCTAGGCTACTTTTATATAACAAAGTTTCATCGAATTATAATTTTGCATGGCTAACGAAAGTTATATTGGTTGTGTTATAAACTGTGTGTATACAAATACAATTTTACATTAGACAAAGAAATTTAAAGCAAACCAACAAATAATTATACTTTCCTTGATAAATAGTATTTCTCAGGGAATAAAATCCTATATATATTATTCATTATGACTCAAATGTCTACGTTTCGGCTATTCAGTCTCCATCGGGAGTGGAAAAGTCCTGGTCAAGTTACACCATCTTCAACAATAACATCGTCAAGGTGAGTGATGTAATAGGCGGCGTTAGCGATATTGTGCCAAAGTACGACGTCCAGAAACTTTGGCACAACGTCACCTATGACGTCACCCACCTTGACGATGTTATTGTTGTATATGATAATGAAAAATCAAGATGGTGTAAATAAAGGTAATAACAAAACTACCGAACTTGAATGATCAATCTCATAGTCCAGAGAAAGTGACAAAAACAATCAGTCATACCGGAGAATTGGTGGATCGCAATGGTCCTGACTTGGTACAGGCATTTACGAAATGGTGGGTTAAATCAGGTTTTATGGCGCCAAACCTCCCTCTTCCATTGCGATCTTAGGAAAGAAGCAAAGGTGTACCAAAGGGGTAATCAGAATCATAAAACCGTGAAGACAAAGACAAAACCGGCAGACAAAAAATCATCACAACAAAACAAACCACATAACAACATAAAACACACACACATAACAACAAAACCGCATTCAGCAACGCGAACTCAAGTCGAAACGAGAGTGAACTCAGGTGCTCCGGAAGAGTAAGCAGTTCCTGCTTGCTATAGCACACCCGTCACGTTGCCAAAGATCGATTAAGTGTTGGTCAAATCCGGAAAGGATGGCATTACAAAACTCTATGTCAAACCAACATCTGTGCTCATCTGAGAGATAGAAATCCCGTATTTGCATACAAGCACATGATGTCGCCCGTAAAATTTCTTGAGTGATGACAACAACCTGGGAGCAACATACCCCTGTGTTAACAATTTGACAATAGGATCCGGTAATGACCATAGAACACAACATAGTTGTGAGACACAATGGGGATATTGAGGTGATCATCTAAGTACAGCAGACCAGTCAAACACTAATTAAAACAATTAACTACCATATCTTTTAATTTTGAACTTTTCTACTAGTGGCTGATAACGAAGAAAAATTTTTCTTAGGGATCGTATGAGACGTTTTTTTCTTATAGACCTGCTCCAAAAGTCGGCCACGACTTAATAGTAGAGTGACGGAATGTCAATTTTGAAAAATTTAAATGACCCATCTGTCACATGGATTTTGAAAAGCTCTTTGATAAGCGAAATCATTCTTCTTTCGGGAAATGAATGTCGTCGCCATAACATCTGCTGCCATTATGTCAAAATCAAGGTCAAAGGTCATGAGTAAAACGTTCCATAAAATACGGAATAGTTAAAATGCGTTATAATCTCAAAATAGGGAAACAAAATAAAAGCAACACCAAAAATGCTTAACAAATAGAACCATAAAGTTATTGCGAGAAAAAAAAATGTTTCAAATGACACGCACAGACGTCACATCCTGTCTGCTAGAGCATGTAAAAAGATATTTCTTTTAATTCAAAATATTTTTTTATCTATATTTTATTATCATTTTGATTTTGTTTTTGTTCACATGATTAGCTGTGTATCCCAGCTTCACTATGACAAATGATTTTACGGAACTTTATTCACCTATTTGGAAATCTGATCGAGTTTCCGTCACAGGTCAAGTTACTTAAAAAATAAAAATCTATTATATTGGGATATTTTTGGAAATATTCCATGAGGATTGCAAAACAAAATAGAATAGTTAAAAATTGAATATAATTAGCATTTATTTCACTATTCGCGTGTTATACAAATGGATTACACTCCCCCATTTAAGAAATTTTGAACATACAGCACACGTCAATCTAAGCTATTTTTCTTGTACACGTATGAATATCTGAATACATTAGTGTGTCAAGTACGGCAATCATCCCTGAAATTTCAAATAACTACACTTTAGAAATCTGATTCTTCAGGCACCTCAACTGCATCAGTTGTAACAACAGTTTGGTCATAACGAAAGTTTTACGCATTTTGACAAAGACACAAACTTATACACGAAAAATGCTGGTCTTTACAGACACATTTAGTTACACAACATTTTATCAACTGCATAAAAAATCAAGTCTCGTAAAATTTCGGCACTAATTATCAAATCAAAAATAACGCAGGTTCAAAGTTTTTTATTGGAAATTCTCGTAATATAAAACAGGAAAAAACTCTTTTTTTTCAATAGCGTCATCATGGTAATTGTTTGCTAAGGCAGCCAGATTTGCAAAACGATCCGGATTCCTTTTCATTGCATTATACAAGGTCTTTTAGGCACTTCTCTCCTGAAACAAAAAGTCGTGACGTCGAGTCACAACCACTTAGAACATGGACAAAATCTGAACAACAGTTGATAGAACATACATCCGAGTGAATGAGTGAATACACCTTCTGCTATCCTATCTATATAATTTTGAAATAACTCTGTTTGCAACCAATTTGTCAGTCTGCTACTAGTATTGCGTTACTTCCAAGCACCATGATTTCAGCTCTACCAGGGAAATGAATATAAAATGAACATGAAGTGAAGATGAAGTGGAAGAAATGGGGACATAAAGCCAATTGGCTTGGAAAGTTGACTACCATTGTTAAAATGATGAAAGCTATGGTTTGATCGGATGATTTAGCTTCATGCATGGATATCCTTCGAGTCCTACTCTTATCGAGACCTGGAGCAGTGGTCTTGAACGTGCGAGAAACTGAACACTTTTATCATTTCTTTATGACAGGACTGCCCTTATTCAAGCACCTGGGACACACATCTCAATCGCTCTGTTGTAAATGTGGCCTGACTCGTTGCTAGTTTTCTGCGCGCTTTTTAATGTCCCTTTTTATCGACAAGCTTAGCGCTGTGGGCCTATTCCCTACCCACACGGGACCTTTTTGAAACCATACTTCACATGTGTTTTGCAACTAAACGAAGGAAATGCTAACCTAAACAAACTTTAATCGTGTTGTCAGATTTAAAAAAAAAACCTTCCTTTTACACCTCTTCTGAAATACACTTCGTCGACTTGTATATTAAGTTAAAATGACAACAAAGTTCCAGACAATAAATTTTGCTACGCCTGACGCGCGTTTCGTCTATTCAAGACTCATCAGAGGCGCTCTTCTAAAATGAAAGCTGCCTTTTCGTGATTACAAGACAAAAAAAGGACATATGATTACGTGGAATTTTTCGCGTTCTTTGTTAATGTTACTTTTAGCGTTGGTTATAACTGATTTCTTATACTCTATTCGCTTGAAAAGAAAGCATTCGCGAGGGGGTACTGTGTGAATATTTAGAGTTTGCGAATTTAGGGAAAATAACCCCCAGTTTCACGTTTGGGATATTTGTCTGCAAGGGAGTAGAGCCACGAAGGCCTTAAATCAGCCCAGTATTTTTACTATTTTTTCAACTACTATAACTTGTCAAAAATTTAACTAAAATATGTTTAGGCATGAACAAACTTTTCATATCTGTAAGAATTAGCAAAATATTGACACCCCAGGTTTAGCCTTGAGTCTTTAAACAGGCCATACATTTTAAAATTCCTTATTTTTCACTGGTTTCTCTGCATATTTCATATTAGTAATTATTGGCCACATTCCTCGACCATCGTAATTTTTTGATAATTAATTTATAATATCATAATACCCTTTTCTATCACAAAATAATTTTGGTCGACAGGTGTGGCCCATTTCATATCCATCGATTTATACATGAAAATCAAGAAAAACTGTCAAAAATTGTTATTTTTCACAAAATAGTCTATTTCTTACCTTACCGCTCTCCTTAATGATAAATTATTGAAGGAAAAATATTGCAATTCATGAAATATAAAGACTAATGAACATTAAAGCATCAACAACAAGCAGACATATCAAAGTTTAGTTTTTGGGCCATGTTTGGGCCTTCGTGGCTCTACTCCTTTTTTTCACTATTTCCGGATTTTAGAAGTAACCAGCTAAATACATAGCATTTGGAAACTATGGTTATAATTTTTTTCAGTATTATGAAATTTTGTTGGCCACCCTACTTTCTCTTCCTTCAGGCAACTGAATCGTCAGAAAATTGTTTCAATTTTCTTTTACTTGGTTTCTTTTGAAGCATGATTTACTCTTTGAAAAAATAAAAACGCAACTTCAACACTGCTACATTCCTTATTTATATTTTTAAACCAAAGTCAAGCACACCAACTATTCAAAGGCACACAAAGGTTTTTGTTTGTAAACTTCAAAAAACAAATTGTAACACAGAATGAAAATACAAATGACCTTGGAGTTAAAATTTAATCGATTTCGTTTAAGTACTGTATATAATCCGAATTAAATACGTCATCTGCTCGAGAGAAAACAATCTGGAACTATTCATAAAATCTTTAAGTTAAAAGCATTTTTCTAAAATCTAAATCCGCTATTTTTTTCTTTCGTACTTGATACTTCATAGCCATAAAAAATTTTAATGAAAAAGTGCATGTTCGGAATGGAAGTAGAGAAAAACTTCATTTTTTAGGCATTTTTTGGCTCTTATTCGGATACAAATAACATCTACAAAAAACTAAAATTTATTTTGTTTACTGCATCTAAAACCTTTATTTATCCTTATATTTTTGTTTTCTGATATATAACTCTATAGATAATAAGTGGAAATATTTTATTTTTAGATTAAAAGGGATTTTGATGCCGACAAACAATCTTTGGAAGCTCAATAATCAATTTATCATTTTGACAATCTAATTCCACGTGACAGTCGGGTCATTTAAACTCGAAAACTAAACGACTTTTTCTCGTTTCGTCACTCTACTATAAATAATAAATAAATAATACTTTCATTGGCATATTCATAGTTTTTTTTGTATTCTTTGTAATTTTTGGGGTAAAACATGTGCCGTGGTTAGTAAGTATGAATGAAAGATCTGATTAACAATTTCAGTCCCTCCAGTTAAACCAGTAATGTTAAACTTTCACAAAGATAGGGGAATTCAAAATACTACAGATGCTGACTCGACCTTTATTGATGTAACCAAACCTTTAAATGGTTCTTTACCTTTAACGCTTGAAAATGACGAAACAGCTGGAAACGACATAATTGAAGGTGACAAACTCACAATTTTATGCAATGGAAATATTGGTCGTCCTGCCGGAGAACTCATCATCCAAGTTAAACTGCCTAACGGAAACGTAGATAACTTAACTGCAGATTTTATGTCGACATCGGAACAGACAGATAATTGTACATCGATTTACCAGAATAATACTTTTACTTATAATGTAACAAGCAGTTTAAATGGCGGAAAACTTCGTTGTGGAGAGAAATCTTGGATTTTTCACGATGATTTGGCTATTGAAACGCAACAAATCGAAGTGAAATGTAAGTATAGCAAACAATACTACTGTAATCATTTTTTGGTGTCCAAATACATTGTAGCACTAAGACTACTTTTTCCTCGATGGTTGATTTGAATTTCATTTTTCTTGAGATTTCATTAAAATAAGACAATTTAAACTGATGTATATAGCGACAGCTCCTGATCATATTTCCTCTTTTTCTTTTGTTTTAAATTGCAGACCCTGTTCGACCACCGTCAATTGTAGCAGACACAATAAAACAATCTGAATATATAGTTTTGCTGTATTGTGACTCCCTTGGCAACCCTACGCCAGACTATTTTTGGTACAAAGTCATAGCATCCGGGGAAACAGAAACAAGATTTAATATAACCAACAACACATACCAAAATATTACAATCCGAGGATTTAACGAGAGT
This sequence comes from Arcuatula senhousia, assembly GCA_963971305.1. Lineage (NCBI taxonomy): Eukaryota > Metazoa > Mollusca > Bivalvia > Mytilida > Mytilidae > Arcuatula > Arcuatula senhousia. Next base: position 8,084 of record CAXARO010000983.1, read on the forward strand.
GGTGTCTATTATTGTAGAGTTAGCAATAGCGTAGATGGATTTTACTACTATAAAGAAGAATCTATTGTTGTTAGGTTTGAGGAAAAAGGTAAAATAAACTTTGATATAACATTTTTTCCTTTGAGATGGTTTCAAAACCAAAAATATATAGAAGAAAATTTCAAAAGGAAATCTTTAACTTAAAAAAATGTAAAGATTTGTGATTTTTTAAAGTGTTTCAGTTTCAATTGTCGCGTAATTGGTGGGCTATTTGTTTTGTTCGTGTACCATTATTTCACATTTTATCGTTCTGTAATCATGTGGTAAATGAAGTTTGTTATTTGGGCACATTCAAACTGTACGGGATACAACCTGTTTGGGTAGTTTTCGTCTAGAGCGGATGGGGTGTTGCTACTAAAAATGTTGACACTGGGATTGTTGAATTCATAACGTTTGTCATAGCGCCTTATGCAACTTTTTTTGTTGGTTCAATCAGTAAAACAAGTCTAAAAATAATAATTACCAGAATAATGTGTTTTCTGTTTGTGGTCGCTTTAAAAAACACTACATTTTGGCAACTGTGCCTTTTTAAGATTTTAGTTAGTGTTTAGAATTGAATTATATATTGCCATGAGATCAAATTAAGAAGAAAATGCCCTGGAATAAAAAGTGCATCAGTTCCCACCGTTTCATTTGAAATGCCTGTACCAAGTCAGGACCATTGCGATCCACCAGTTCTCCGGTATGACTGATTCGTTTTTGTCATTTTCTCTGGACTATGAGATTGATCATTCAAGTTCGGTAGTTTTGTTATTACCTTTATTCATCAAATTCGATTGACATCATTTGCTGATAAAAACATTTAAATGATTTTAGCACCAAATGTTATTGCCATCAAAACTGATGATAAGAGTACTGGCAGAGATACGATAGGTGAGAGTGCCACCAATCATTGCTTGTATGGATTTCTATGTAATTTCTTAATCCAACACAAGGATGAATTGCTTTCATTATTTTTACCAAAAGAAAGTTCAAATGAAGAAATGACAGATACATGTATTTGATTGTCAGATATTTCATCTTTTGACATCGTTATTTTTCAATATGTGGCGCTCTTGCTGGTACATTGTACAGGGCATCCAGCAAACCGCTAATTTATTTATTAAGTTGTTTAACAGATATTATAGTTTTTTATACTAGTTGGATTGGTAGTTCAAAACATTTTTGTTATTTGGCCAAGGCATTGTGGGTAATGTCGTTTTGTAACCATGTGAAAATCTAATGCCGTGGACATAAAAATTGAATCGTGAATTTTTAGAAGAACAGACTGGCTGCAAGTAATTGATTTTGCAATCCACAGCTTCGAAGAGCATGTTCAAAGTTAATTATCAAAGATGCAATACCATGAAAATTACTACATATGAAGATTATTAAACTTAAAAACCCACCAGCAGCACTAACCCTTACGAGTGTTAGAATAAGAATTACAAAAAATCAAACTAAATCATTGGTACGAATGTTTGGCCCTTCCTGTATTCAAGACTTGTTACAGATGCTCTACCCAAGAATTTAAAAATGAAAAACGCTAAATTGATTTGGAGAGCTTAGGCCCAAAATATGTCATTAACAAGTTTATCTATGTTTGGAGTAGGAAAACTTAAAAGTTTTGAGAAATTTGAAATTTTCACGGCTAATTTCTTCCCTGTGATAGAAACGTTTTAATTCCGATAGGGTCAACATCGGGGATTGGAAATTACCCGAAGATTGAAAATGCCAAACACTACAGTTCATCTTCATTATTCATCTTTTACTTCCTCTCTCATGGTCATTTTAAGTTTGTTTTTAATACATGTATTATAACTATTTTTGAAAAAAATATAAAATTAAATTCTAGTGCATTTGATTTAGTTATTATAGAAAATGGGTGTTTTAAGAGCAAATCTTAGTTAAAATTTTATTACTTTTTTTTAAAGATATAACACCTAATGATGGAGCAAAGAATACTTCAGATATTAGATGGGGTAAGTTATTTTTTCATATATTTATACCTGCATAAAACACACAAAATAAATCTGTGCACTTTCATAAAATGACTGAATGTAAGATTTTCAACAGTATACAATGTATCTATAAAATAAAGATTGTTGATGGACTATATCATTTTTTTCTCAACAGGACTGAAAATCAATATAAGTCATTGTCATTACTTGGCTTCCGTCGTCGTCGTCCATTAACAATTTTCTAAAATCTTCTCTTAATCTACTTAACAAAATTTTATAAACTTGGTATGATTGATCTTGAGGATGTCCTACACAAAGGTTTTGTTTTTATTCTTGGTTTATAAAAATCAAAGCAGCTGTTACCAAATAGACGAGGGGGTCAGATTTTTACAGGGTTAAGCTTTTACATCAAATACACTACAATAGTCTTCATAGGGTCGAATTTGGCAGTCCCCCATCGGAGTTTCGGCGCCTAAAAATAAAAAAAATACAGTTTTTCTGTCTATGGCCTATAGAATAAAACTATTTTAGAAAGAGGAAAGCTTTTGATTATTTAGGACCATTATTGCTTGCTTAAATCTTAAAGTCATTGTTTTCTACAACAGTTTTTATTATAGTGAAAAGAAGCATTTTGTCCTAAAGCATGAAGACTATTGCAGATATAAAAAAGCAGTTGTTTTCTCAAACCTTCAGCTCAATAAGCTTTGTAAAAGTTTCGATTGGGTCGAAGCTGTCAGATAACCCCTTTTTGCTGTATACCCCTTCGCATATGCGAGATTTCCTTACGAGTTTTTACGAGTTTGCAACTCGTATTACATCGCACAGACTCGCAATCTACTCCATTTTAACTCTCTGTTACTTGTAAAGAGGTCTTGACAACTTATGTGAAATCGTCTGAATTTATGTAAGTTTAATGAGGATTTTTGACCTGTCAAAAATCCTCATAAAGCTTTTGCGTGTTGACAAAATGACAATGTTATAATTTAACTCGTAAAAGCATCGCATATCACTAGTAAAGAGCGTGTTGTGAACGTAAATGACTCGCGTTACCCCTAACTAACTCGAGTAGATCTCACAGAGGATTTCTTTAACGAGTCGTTTGCGAGTTAGTTACGATTTCCATTACTACATGTACATCGCATTTATCTGATAAAGACATCGTTAAAACACTGCAAAAGTAAAATGTTTTATCGTCGCTGGACGGATATGCGTAATTTTTTCGATATTTTAAGAAATCGTGAAAGCTCTAGAATTACCCGTTAAAGGTTGGAAGACAATATTGTAAGAAATCGTCGAGCTACATGTATAAATTTTGAAAATCGTAACAACTTTCAGGAAAATATCATATATGTGAAGGAAGTAAACATATTAATGTCCTTTAAAAATAAAACTTAGCGTTTTTAGCTCACCTGGACCGAAGGTCCATGTGAGCTATTACCATCAGTCGTCGTCGTCGTCGTCGTCGTCGTCTGTCGTCGTCGTCTGTCGTCGTCTGTTAACAATTTTTCAAAAATCTTCTCCTCTGAAACTACCAAACAGAATTTAATGAAACTTGGTATGAATGATCCTTAGGGTGTCCTGCACCAAATTTGTGTTTTGATTTTTAATCCGTTAAAAAACATGGCCGCCGTTACTAAAAATAGACTAGGGGGGTCAGACTACTGTTTTTGGCTTATAAATCAAAAAGTATAAGAGATAGAGGAAATCTGAGGCCACGCTACTGATTCAGCATCAAAAGCTCTACAAAAGTCTTCATTAGGTCAAAGTTGTCAGATGACCCCTTATAGGGGTTACGGCCCCTTAAAGGTGAAAAATAGCATTTTTTCATGTTTTTGGCCTACAAAATGAAAACTATTGCAGATAGAGATTAGCTGTTGCTTGCTTAAATGTTCAGCTCATTCAACTCTACAAAAGTCTCCATAGGGTCGAAGTTGTCAGATGACCCCTTATAGGGGTTACGGCCCCTTAAAGGTGAAAGATAGCCATTTTTCATGTTTTTGGCCTACAGAATGAAAACTATTGCAGATAGAGATTAGCTGTTGCTTGCTTAAATGTTTAGCTCATTTAGCTCTACAAAAGTCTCAATAGGATCGAAGTTGTCAAATAACCCCTTATAGGGGTTACGGCCCCTGAAAAATGGCATTTTTTCATGTTTTTGGCCTAAAGAATGAAAACTATTGCACATAGAGGTTAGCTGTTGCTTGCTTAAATGTTCAGCTCATTGATCTCTACAAAATTCTCCATAGGGTCGAAGTTGTCAGATGACCCCTTATAGGGGTTACAACCCCTGAAAAATAGCGATTTTTCATGTTTTTGTCCTACAGAATGAAAACTATTGCAGATAGAGATTAGCTGTTGCTTGCTTAAATGTTCAGCTCATTTAGCTCTACAAAATTCTCCATAGAGTCGAAGTTGTCAGATGACTCCTTATAGGGGTAACGGCCACTGAAAAATAGCAATTTTTCATGTTTTTGGCCTACAGCATGAAAACTATTGCAGATAGCGATTAGCTGTTGCTTGCTTAAATGTTCAGCTCATTTAGCTTTACAAAATTCACCATAGGGTCGAAGTTGGCAGATGACACCTTATAGGGGTTACGGCCCCTGAAAAATAGCGATTTTTCATGTTTTTGTCCTACAGAATGAAAACTATTGCAGATAGAGATCAGCTGTTGCTTGCTTAAATGTTCAGCTCATTTAGCTCTACAAAATTCTCCATAGGGTTGAAGTTGTCAGATGACCTCTTATAGGGGTTACGGCCCCTGAAAAATAGCCATTTTTCATGTTTTTGGCCTACAGAATGAAAACTATTGCAGATAGAGATTAGCTGTTGCTTGCTTAAATGTTCAGCTCATTTAGCTCTACAAAAGTCTTCATAGGGTCGAAGTTGTCAGATGACTCCTTGTAGGGGTTATGGCCCCTTATAGGTGAAAATGGTGTTTTTGGCCTATAGAATGAAAACTATTGCAGGTAGAGAAAAGCTGTTGCTTGCTTAAATGTTCAGCTCATTTAGCTCTACAAAAGTATAGGGTCAACATCAAGACCAGGTGAGCGATTCAGGCTCCTGGGAGCCTCTTGTTTAATGTTCTGGTCCTAAATAATCAAAACTCTTGCAGATAGAGACAAGCTGTTGCTTTCGTTAACATTAAGCTCACTGCGCTCTTCAAATGTTCTCATTTGGCTGAAGATGTCAGATGACCCTTTTAAAGGGTAAAGGCCATTTAATTGTAAAAAAATGCATTTTCTCCTCATAAAGTAATTTTTCTTGCAGATAGAGTAAAGATGTTGGTTGCTTAAAAAATCAAATCATTAAGATCTACATAAGTCTATATTAGGTCAAATATGTCAGATGACCCCTTAAAGAGGTTATGGCCTTTTGAAGATAGACATATGCAGTTTTTTCATGAATTTCGCCAATAAAATGAAAATTATTGCAGATGGAAAAAAGCTGGTGCTTGCTAAAATCTGAAGCCCATTACACTTTACATATGTTTCAATTGGTAGCAAACATATAAGATGACCCTTTATAGGGGTAATAGCCTTTTTCTTTAAAGGCAAAGTATAGATTTTTAAGTTGATGTAGTAAAGAATAAAAACTATTTCGGATAGAAAAAATGCTGATGCTTGCTTAAACCTTCAGATAATTAAGCTTTGCCAAACAAAAGAAAAAACGCTATTGGTCATTGTTTTAGTTGACCACTTTTGGGGTAACAGTTTATTGAAAAGACCCTTATAGCTTAAGTACCAGGTGAACAATTCGGGCTTCCGTGATCTAGCTTATGTTTATCTTCATCTTAAATAGTTTTTAGATATTAATTCATTTAGCAATAGATTATAATTTTGGATCTCTATGAAACTTTTCTGATTATAGTTTTGCAAGTAGTTTAAATGTTTTAAAACACTTAATTACTGCCGTTTTGTTTCAAACTAGATGTATTAGGATTAGGATTAAGCATAGCAGCGGCTTGTTTCATCATAGGTGGGTTAATTTGCCGTGCGATCAAAGTGAAAAAGTGGTAAGATATTCAAAAGGATGGGTTGCGATAAGACCCTTTTTCAGCCCACCGCGAAAGTCAAAAATAAAATTAAGTAAATTCTATCACCAAATGTCTTGTTGGAAAGGTTAATATTTCTATTTTTTGAAAATAAACGTCTATTGTTGAAAAGCTTATTTTATATTTTAGTAAATGGAGCTTGAAATGAACCACTGCAAATGATTTTAACATTGTGCTTATGAGAAAGTTGCACAAATGAGTGATATATATCCTTCCCGGAAGTACATGTATAGCCTTGCACGCGGAACCAGCTCCATATTTTATTCAAAAACTTATATTACAAAAAATGCACCTTTTATGAAAGTTTCTAGCTGGTTCCGCGTGCAAGACATATTTAAAATTTAAAAAGACTATAAATGTTTAGCTTATTGTCAGTAGTTAAAAAATGTGCGAAATCTCCCATGTTTCTTCGTTTTTCTTGAGATTAGCGGTCATTCCAATTTAAAATTTGTTGTTTAAAGTGATGTTAACATATGATGAACCTTTTATAGAATTGTAAACACTGGCTTCAAGTATTTTAGCAAAAAAATTCAATTTATTGAATCCCTACCTTGAAATTTTCTTTAAATCAAGATGAAATTTTCATTCAAAATGGGTCACTTTTGAACCTGATTTTCAAAGCTGTGTTCATGCAAAAGTATTAAAAAGGAGTCTTTTACAACAGTACAATCATTTTGCTACATAATAAGATATTAAGTAACATGTTATGAAAAACTTTTTGTTTTTCGCCGATAGATGGGCCAAAATCGAGCCTTATCGCAACCCATCCTTTATATAAGAACCATATACACTAATTAAAGACAGATAGAAACACTAGAAGAAGATGACTTCCTGTGTATTGGTCTTTAGACGAGAAGCTGGAATGTTTCTACTTTTTCGGTTCTTAGAGTATACAATATATTTCCATCGCCAATTTGTACTATGGAAAACTGCCATATTAATGCAAATATCTAAAAAGATCAGGAAATGTTCAAAACATTATAAAAAAATATAATATTTTAAAAGGTTATTTTTAAAATAGATATAATGTTATGGTGATGAATAAAAGCTATTTTAAAATTATAATTATAATTATTTTAAATTTCCGTTCTTCAAATTTCAAAAAAATGACGATGAAATGTAACCTCTAAAAACCAGAACGAAGAGCATTTTGTTAAAATGAACGACATTTTAACTGTTGATATACTACATTAACTTAGAATCATAATAAGAAGAAAAAAGACACCAATGGGGCAATCGTCGTGTTGCTTATTTTCAATTCAGTGTGTCAAATCCGGTAAAGGAATACAAAATAAATATCTACGACAAACCATCTGAGAGATAGAAATTCATTATTTGTCCACGATTACACGGTGTCTACTGCAACATTTCTTGAGTGAAGACAGAAACCGTGTAGCAACATAAATCTGTCAACATAATCGGTCTTCATGGTGCACCAGTCACGATGACATAATCAGACTTGAAGAATCCACTGCGTACGAAGCTGTGAAAGTATCTTGTTTGTTAACACTTGTAAATAAATACATATCATTAATATATAGTTATAAATAGTCAGGATGGGTAAAAACTCATATGTTTTTATTTTATCTTATCGGAATATATCAGCTTTCAAAAAGTTAGCAACATTGCTATCAATTTAAATGACGCAAGCCCCAACAGAGAGGTACAAAGTGCAGAAAACCTATGTTGTGTTGCTAGTAAGACATATGAATCAATGAATTTGGACGAATTGAGCGGAGACTCAACTAACAAAGAAAGATCACACATCATCCATGCTCAGACGTTTAATATCAGGTGTGTTTATTCACTGAATGTTCGCATTCATTTTACAAAAAAACTCTTACAAAATGTTAAGTTCTTGTACACAGCCGAATAAACAAACTTTGAAAATACGTAACGTATTTAGACATCGCGAAGCTCTCAGTTATGTGTCTTGTTTATGTGACAACATGCTAAAGCTCTAAATTGAAAGGTTGAAAATCTATGGGTTGAATACTTAGAAAATTGAACGGTAAACATTTGAGATTACACTGTTAAATTCTTACATTTCTTGTGCATTTAGTTTTGTGATCCAATTAAAAATGCACTTCATAATTTTTTTTTGCTTATGACCAATAGCAGAAAAATATAGAAAATTGATCTCCCGATCAGGAATTATTCCCTCGTTTTGAAGATTGCAAAATATCCCGATTGGGGAAATCCCCAAATCAGGAGAAAATCTCCGTTTTGAATAATTCCTACCTCGTCGAATATAGATTTTAGAACATCTAAACAAAAAGTTAAAATGGTCATTGTGTTCATATTTTTAAAACATAAAATATATTTAATCAAATTATTCTTATATTGTTCATACATTGTCTGTTTGAAATTGTTACTTTGTACTTTTATAGATCTTTCCTTAAATGGAATGATAAAACTGTAAATTTTAAATATTTGAGACAATTTTTTTTTAATTTCAGCGATGAAGACCTTGATCCTCAAATGCATATATATTCAATGGTGAAGAAGAAAAATAAAACGAGTCCATATGCATGTGTCAGCAGAGTTAACTCCGACTCTGTTTCAATGGAAAATAGCGCCAATAACATCTACGACTATCCAGCTGAGGATGTTTACAATACTACTTCCTACAAGAATAGACACCTTGACAATCGATCCGATCTTTATGATTCCATGGAGGGGATTCTTGGAGAGACTTGAAAATTTGCCAACGTTTCGAATCGAAGCCTTACAAGCTTGAATTGAATAACACCATGGACAGCTAGCTTAAAGAAAGAAAAGGCTTAAGAACATTTACCATCAACGCTTATGGAAACTAAAATATTACTATGCTTGCATTAACCAGCTTGCTTTCTTGTTAATGTAATTTCAGAAATATGTCTGCTCTTCGGAACTATCTAGGACTAAGAGAGATCTAAACAGCCCATTAAATCACAAAACCCTTAGTGTATTTGTTGTGAGTTCAGTTAAGATTCTATACATGTAAGAATCGTCTTACGTTAAGGAAAACACCTTTGGTGACATTGGGATTTTCTACAAAGAAATACTGTCTAAAATTAAGGTTTTATGTGGCTATTTTTGCTGTTTGGGAATTACCTATCTGCACAGATGGGAAATCTGGAAACTCCATTCAAATCGTCTTCGAAAAAAATAAATTGATTCTTATTTTTTTTAAAAGTTATGAGCTAATAAGAACTCAAAACATATTCTTATTGAAAAGGTAGATGATAAGCACTTGCACATTTTTTTCACCTTTACACTCCATTCAACGCTTGTATTGCAAAATCAGCAATAGACCTTTTTTACAAATAACAAGTTATTGCTTAGTAATACAATCTTTATGTTTATGTTGATGCACTATATTATTTTAGCATTTGCTGTTTATAGTCACATTCCAAGAGTTCTCACTGACCTTAAAAGAATTAAAACCCAACGACAAGTATTTTTGTGTTATATGATGGACAAGTCAAAAGACTGGAAGGTGACTATGCCGTATTTTACCAATCAGCCGGTTTCAGATTATGTGCAAATACCATGATAAAAGACAATTAATGTTAACATAAGTGAAATGCTTGTCTTGTCGACTATGTTGTTAATAAATATAAGAAGTTTAATTTTAAATTATGTTAGTATGAAGCAAAGTATAAGTAGATTGAATTGGATTGTATTGATGGAAAATGGACTTAAACATGTTAAATATAATTTTGTAAATTTCAATGAGATTTTCTTGAATAATAAAAAAAATTCCGAACTTTGTTCCATTTTTTCCTATACATTTTAGACATGCAACATCAATAACAAGGCGGTGTAAGCATTTAAATCACCACCAGTAAAACTAATCTTAATCCAGTTTCTACGTCTACTACAGCCACATCAATGTACGATGTATTTGGCTTAAGTGCAATGTATTATCAAAAATGTTTAGAACCTTTTTAAAAAATTGAAGTACAACTAATGCAATGCAGCGAAATTCTTTATTCTGATATGTGTTTTTTATATCAATTAAAATTAAAGGGATATTGTCTACGATTTTTCTTACTTACAAAAGTAGGCCATTAGACAACGTGTTTTGTCTAAATTTAAACATATGAACAACAAAAATACGGTTATGGTACCAAATTCATCTTAAAAAACAATAATCACTATATAATATTTATGAAGCTTTACAATAATTTTATTCATCTGATAAACATCCGAGATCCCGATTGATGGTCGCATTAAATACATTTAAAATATATTTGTCGTCATGAATATAAACAAATAATCAATCAAGATGGTCAAATAATTTTGAGCGAAATAAACCAAGTTTAAGGCAAATTTGGTTACAAATTGATATTCAAAGATTTCTTTTATTACATTTTGGTTTAAATGACATTAAATAATTGGGGACGAAAAAAACATGATTTTGGTAGACAATATGCCTTTAAGAAGTAGATTACAATTGATAAAGTATTAAGTAGTCGTTTCAAACATCCAAACAACACAACGAACGATTCTAAAAAATAAATATTTGAGTCATTTAATATTTGAGTTCTTTAATATTACTCCCTCGGTGGAGAACTTGTATCATGTACATGTAAATAACAAAGGACATGTTGTTACACTATACAGTCGGTGTAGAATCTATTTTTTCTTTTCTTTCACGTAAATGGACATTACATGAAAAAAAAAATAATATATCTTGAAATGATTAAAAAATATGAAATAATGATGTTTCATTAATATAAATCCAACGTCAATTTAAAATGCTTTATTGCTAAATGGGATGATTACAACATATTTTTGCTTTGTTTCAGGTCTCCGTGTTTATTTGAACGTATCCTGAATTATGTTCTCTATATTTACTTAATTTATCCTTTTTCAAGCTGACATTTCAAAAAAGAGTTTAAACAAATTATGAAACAATGAAAAATGCTAAGTAAAGTGCTCTTTTGTCAAACTTGAAGGTACATGTTACACCTATACAGCATCACCAAATCAACCGTTTTATACCCGTTTTGGTATTGAATTTTTTTTTTAAAACTCCCAGAGTTTTTTCCCCAAATCTCCCCGTTTTGCAACAAATGATTTTCTTCCTATTTCTATTTTCTATTCTACCTCATTTGGAACTTAAACATCATAGACGTAAATTGAAATATGAATAATTGTTTATAAATGAAAAAATATATAACTTGAGATTATTCAAAGATATGAAAAGAATGACTTAAAACGACGGGAATCGGAGGATATGACTGTATCCGATATGAACATTCTATACATGGCCGGGGTCCGGTAGTGCGTTTTCTAACGTATTTATTTAACACTTTTGTACGAAATGGTCGTATTCCGAAGTCTTAGAAAAACGGGTTCATAGTACCACTTTTTAAAGGCAATTGTAAACCTAAGAATTCCCCATACAGTTACCGTCCAATAAGCTTGTTGTCATGTACATTGAAATTGTTCGAACAAATACTTAAGTCACGCTTGGAAAGTGTTAATTCCGATCATCATACATTCCAAAACCCTCAACAGCAAGGATTCCAGAAAGGTCTCAGCTGCCTTACAGCTTCTTTTAACCATTATGAAACTCTGTATTTTAACCTGGAATGACAAATAATGTATATGCAGTTGCTTTTTAGATAGTAGAAAAGCTTTTGACACTGTATGGCGTAGGGGATTAATGTATAAACTTAACAAATTAGGTGTTAAAGGTAAATTGTGGAGGATCATTGATGGCTGTCATATTGATACTAATAGTGATACTGTTGTAAATCAAACCTAATCATATTTCTTCCCTGTTTTTTGAAGGTGTAAGACAAGGTGGTGTTTTGTCCGGTATGTTGTACTTAGTATTTATTAACGATTTATTGTATGATTTAGAACTCTCAAATTCTAATACCGGTGTTCTTGATATTACCAGTTGTGCCCCTTCTCTTGCAGTATCATGCATCGGTAATAACCCGGCTACTATCCAACGTATGCTCGATGTGTGCTATACTTACTCTATATAAAAGCATTTCAAGTTTAGTGCCAGTAAATCGTCTATTGTTGGTTCTTCAATGAATACTAGAAACCCTCCTTCAGAGACTGCAACTTTGCGATAAAAGGAATATCTTCTGAGAGGACTAATCCAAGTGTCCTGGTTAAACTTTATCATTCTGTGATTTTACTGTCTTTACGTTATGGCTGTGAAATGTTGACTCATTTAAAATCTGCAGACTTAGCTTCTTTAAACGTGTTTCAACACTTTATTGTCAAAGACATTCTGGGATTAAAACGTCAAACCCGTTCTGATATGTGCGAGAACATTATTGGTCTACATCCTATAATAAGTCAGATTGATAAAAGAAAGCTGCTCTTTTTACAAAAACTTTGTTCTTTAGAATGTAACAATCTATATAAAAACATTTTTCTGACGAGATTATTTTTGTATCTAAACCAACCGTTGGAAAATAATTGGGATTTATTCCAGACATTATTAGTATTTTGTGTCTTTATGAACTAGATGAATATCTTTCTAATTTTTTTTAAAAGACGGTTATTTTCCTGTGAAACATGCCTGGAAAAAGTAAGTTAATACAAAAATTAATGAAAGGCAGACAGAAGATTGGAAAAAACGCACAAGAAACCAAATGGACTTCTCTCGATTTCGAAACATTCATACCTCTGTTAAGTTTGCGGATTACTGGGCTTCAGTCAAAACCTTCTATGAAATAAGGACTTTGTATTTTATAACGAAACTTTTATGGGATACACCCGAACTTTCTGAACAGTTCTGTCTTATATGTAATTGTTTATTTCGAGATCTATTTTTGCATATTTCACGTAGTTGCACTAGTACTAGCGATTTACGCGATGTATGGTCCGATATTGTTATCGAAAACTTTGATGTGTCACTGTTCCAAGAACTCTCTTACTACTGCGAAGAAGATTTGTATCAAATTCTTCTAGGAAAACGACCAAACACAGAATTAGAGGACTGTGAATTTGTTTCATTCAGAAAACTGTGTCGTACCCACTTAGTTCAATGCTCGGTCTGTTGCTATGCATGATATACATGTATAACCCATTGCACCTAATTGTGTCAAATCATTACTTATGTTTAAAGTTATACTTTCTATTCAAACTGTTTCTAAAATAGTGCAATATAGATGTAGTTTGTACTTATCATATTGTATTTATTTATGTTGATGTTTATTTAAAATGTTCATTGTAATCTCATTTTTGAGGAATTAAAGAAATGAATGAATGAATGAATGAATGAATGGATTATTGAAAGATATTCAATGAATTACACAATATAATCTATATTTTTTGTCAATGAGAATATTTTATTGTAAAACCGGTTGTTAGACTGCACAATGACAAAATATTTAACTTTTGTATACTAAGTAGCTGAAAGTTTTAACAAGAAAACGAAACCATTTAAAATATAAAAAAAACTACACTGAGCTTAGCATGATACATATGACTCAAAATGTTGAAAACTATACGCTGCTGGCCCAATATGGATAATTCATTGCTATGGACGCATGCAGCAAATGATGGACTTACGAAGGTTTGGTTGGCTTTCAATGAGAATTGATATATTTATATTAATGTTAAACACATTTCTATACATTGTAGTTGACGCTTTTTCTGCCCTTTTGACCCCTGATTTCTCCAAAAAAACTGTAAGAGATATTGCAAGTCTAATTGAAAAACGCAACAGTTTTTCTCACAAGCATTCAATTTTACCTTTTTTTTTCCTAAAACGTAGAAGCCACAAACCCTAAATACAATGCCAACTTCTCCAAATTTGATAGCAATTGATATTTATAAACTTCTACTCATGATATTTTACGACAACTTAATATCCTAAGACGACAAAAGCGACAACAACGACGGCCATAACACTTTATGAACTCATTTTTTCAGTGGCATAAAACATATCATTAAAATGTACGATTAAAAAAAACTTTAAAAACTCATACCTTTCTACACAAAAAGAAAAGTTAAAACCATCTGTTTTTCGCAAAATATGCCACCTAGTAGAATTTTGAATACACTTGCAGCCCTTTCTTGAGTAAAGACACAATAAGGTGTTAATTGGCAATTGTATCTTTTCTTTGGTTCATTTTAGCTTAATTGTTTAAAACATATTCTTCCTTTTGAATAGTTATTCTTTTAAAATAGAACCTTATTCTAAGTCCAAGTACATGTATTTTCAAAATGGAATGCAAAATATCAAGATCAAACAGCTTAAAAATATTAAATTTTCCTGAAGAAATTTACATTATTTTGTAAAGAAAGATAATTTAAAAAACGAATCAACCACTAAAAACCTCGAAAAAAATCACGATAACGATTCTTGAAATATGGAATATTTTGAAGATTTTGTACACGTATATGATTACATACGTATCTCAAAGAACCAATACCTAATGTCTGTGTGAACTCAAATCGAACATCATTTTACTAGAAATAATTGTACTCAATTTATCGACTCTGACGGGTTCTATATCATTTGTTTTGCCTCTTTCACTAGGTCTTCGGTAGAAAGAATCACCACTAATTTTAGATAGATTTTCTTAGAAGTATTCATAAATTTTGAACAAGACCCCCCCCCCAAAAAAAAAAGACCTCGTTTTGACATAATGATTGACTGGGCTAACTGGTTGAGACCATCTGAAACAATGTTAACCTAATAAAAACAATAAAGATTAACTACATAAAAACAATAGTTTTTTAGAATAAGTTAAAGCATATCTAGTGAAAACTTAATGAATAAGAAAGTTTTAAAACCTATTTTTTTCATTTGTTAAAGAATCGGTTGATCAGTTTTTTTAAGATCAAAAACAAAATACCTCTGTTAATTTCTGAAACTTACTTCAACAAACAATCTGCTTAATTTGATTTCCAATAATAAATGTATGAAATAAAAGTGACTGATATAGCGGTATATTTTATACAATTTTACTAGTTTTCCTCCTAATGTAGTAACACCTCATCCATGGTCCGGAGTAACTGGTGAAGATGTTATATCTGTACGTGTTTAATGTATTGAACAAATTCTCTATTGTCATGTTTGTTTTGGGTGTGCTATAGCAGGCAGAAGCCGCTTACTCTTTCGGGGCACCTGAGTTAACTCTTGTAACGACTTGAGTTCGCGTTGTTGATTTCCGATCGGTTGTTTTTGTTTTGTGTTTTGTGCTGTTTTTGTTCGTGTTTAGCGGTTTCGTCGTTGCCCTTTTAGACTGTTGATACTCGAATGCCCCATTTGTGCCTCTGAGGTTCTTTCATTAGTTGAACATATGGTTGACTAATGACTAACTTAACAGGGAGTGCAGAGTAGAATGCTATATATTATGTGGTATTTTTTATACAGCAAGGAGTGCAATAAAGTTATTTCATGTGTTAAAAAGTTTTTAAAAATCGGTCACGGTTTAGTGTGTCGTCATCATGTTGTTCAGTGTAATTATCGCGTTGAATGGATGTGAAGAAGGGGGTTGGTTACATTAAAATGGAAATGATGTTTTACGAAGGTAAACAAACACTAAATCAAGACGGTCGAATAATTCTAAACGAAATAAACCAAGTTAAATGCAAATTGGTACTAAATATTTATTCTGAGTTTTCTTTTATTAGAATTCGGTCTAACTTACATAAAAAATGGGGGAGAAAAAAAAAACATGATTTTGGTAGCCAAAATGCCTTTAAAATTGTTGAAGGATGTTTTACGATGTTTTGCATTTTATCGATTTTCAATTGCAAATTTCTCAATTGTTTTTCAATATAGTAAAAAAAACCCAAATATATAGCCTAAAATATGCTGCACAAGGTAGTTTTTGCAATTTGGTGATTTTGTATAAAGAAAATCAAAGCTAATGGCTATTTTAACGCGTTTCGACGTTAAAAACGTCACTTTCGTTGCATTTATTTACAACCGACATCTACTTACGTCAACGCAATATATTTTGACAATGTCATAAAATGTTTTAATTGTCATCTTTTCTTTTGAATTCGATCCAATGAAAACCATCAGTGGTCCTGATGCCCACGCCTACAAAAAAAATTCTAAGTGAATAAGTGGACGACTCAATGAATTAGAATCTGACTGGACGAAAAAGTAGGTTATACATTGTAATATAAAAACGATGGTTCCAACAAAGTTTCAAGCAAAAAAAGCACCTAAATTTCAGACATGAAAAATGGATGGCGGACTCGACGAAAGCGCCTAAAATAAGAAAACACTTGTCTATCAACGATAAGATTGAGATGTGATACATGCCCGTGATAAGAGTACCCTATATAAGATTATAACCTATTTTTTCGAATAATTTTGTTGCTTTCATTGGTTCACAGTGGAAAGAAATTCAAAAAATGATTGTTTTTATGACCATATCAAAAGATGAAGCTCTGACGTTAGCAGATGTCCTTGTAAATAAACACAACGAAAGTGACGTTCATAGCGTTCAATCACGTTAAAATACTCATATATTATTGATTTTTAAAATAACGAAAATCTGTGCAGCATATTTTAGGCTAGATTTCTGGTTTTTATTTCAATGTAAAACAACCGATCGAGTTACCTAAAGATCGATAAAGTTAAGAATGCAAATTCCCTTGGTCGATTTAAATCTTTTTTTCTTATTAAAAAACGATTTCATTTATTTTGGCTTTGAGAACTTTTTATTCACTTTTGCTTGTTGACCTTCCAATGTTTAGATTCCAATGTTGTTGACGAAAGGCTACTCAGTGAAATATCGATATACAACACAAACAAATTAACCGATTTATACCCTTTTTGGTATTTGTATTTAGGAAAACAGTAAAAAAATGACAACATCAAAGAGTCAAAGGTGTACCAATTGGACAATCGCTTATCAAGAATACTGACAAAATTGATAGACATAAAGTCATCACAATTACAAACCACATATTGCACAAAAAACATTTAATAACCAGACCACAATTAGCAATATGAACTTAAGTTTTTATATCAGAATCACATTGTAAAATGCATTTCTTGATTCTATATTCCAACCTTTGTCTTGAAGTCTATATTCCAAACTAAGGCTGATAATGGGTCGATGTTGTAATTTTAAAAACTGTAAAACAGGTCGGGTTTTCTAGATTTCGTTTGAGCTATAAATCAATCATAATTGTAAAAGATTGACCTTTCAAATTGGGGGAAATGGTAAAACTTTTTTTCGGTTTGATAGAAAAGTTCTTAACATAAACATGTATTCTTTAACTTCCTCGCTCATATTTCGCAAATACCAAATATCATTTGTTTTAAACGTTATTTTGTTTAACATGTGTAAATTCTCCTGATAAAGAAATGTTATTTTCCACATATTGACTTCTATTCTATTAAGTGTATTGGTCAATGGACAATCAAAAAGGTAAACATGGCCATAAAATCTCCCTACTTGTCAAAGCTGTTTGGGTGAAAAAGTTACTCTTTATTATGTTTATTTTTAATATGACATTAATACAAATACAACAACCATTTTTTTCACCGATCATTTTAAAGATTTGTTTTTCGAGTCATGTTATATCTAATTATTTCATAAAAAGCACGTGTTGACGTTCGTATTTATTTATACTCTCTCAAAAACTATCGGTTAAAAGTTTGACGAAAACAATATCCTTAAAAGGTAAAATCTTCGACCTGTTAAAATTGTTTCACTATTACATTTGTGTTATATATAAACTTGTCAGAACCGACCTAGGCATATTTATACTTAAGACCTTTTAAAAGTATGATAGTCTCGTGGGCAGCCGTGACGCAATAAATATTGCCTATCAGATAAAACAAATATTATAAATAATTTATTATCAAAACATAATGCAGACTTGACCTAAAAAGGGAAGATTTAAACATTATGAGTCATGACATTGAAACCCTCTGTGACTACGGTGTAAAATGTAAAGTTGTTTTTACCTGTTGTATATGAAGATAACCTTTCGCAGGAAGAAAAGTTTTTGTATGATAGAATATCGATCATTTGGTCTCTTGTATCATAGATATTGCTTGAAACATGAAGGGTCTGTTGTAACAATAAATAAATATGATTATACATTGATGGTTGGCTTTTCTGGAAGTCTCGTATATACCAATATTTCTGAATTAAAAAAGATATTTACTTTCACCCAGGCTGTAAAGATTTGAGGCTTATGGTGGACTCTTCAAATTGTAGTTTACTTGTTATGTACAAAATGCGCGAATTGGTCAAATCAGCGAAATTATTTTGTTTGTATATTGTTTATGCATACATTTTGATTTGGCCTATTCAAAGTAACTAAATGAACGACGAATCTTTCTAGAACCCAGTTCAAATGTGAGCCTAACATGAGCTATGTGAATCTACAAAAACCGACAATGTGTTACCTTCAGTCCATATAAATTAAAATACCAATTGTAGGTATGAGTCAAGTAAACTTGAACATGTTGAATATACATATTTTGTAAGACGTTACCCTCATCCGCAGCATTTAAATCAAAACATTGGACGAACGATTACGAATTGTATTTCAAAATAAAAAAAAACACACACAACAGATCATTTCGAATAGGGAAGCCAAATAGAGCTACGAGGACATCCACCATGTGCAGTATAAGGAAACAAAGATGCCATACTTAATGATCACTTTCATTTGGTTTTAACCATTCTCAAAATATGCTAATTATATCTTTATCAATTTCCTTCAATAAGCATTTATTATTTATTGAGACGGAAATGTACAAGTCTTCTGTTTTCATGTAACATAAGGTACGTATATCCTTAAGAGTTCCTAAAATTAGATTCGGCCTGACACTAACATACTAAATTCTGCAATTAGCAAAACTTGAAAGGAACGGAGAATAAATTCGTATGCTCCAGAAAGGTAAGCCGTTCCTGGTCAAACCATCACGTTACTACTAATAAAAGTGTAGGAAAAAAAATATAAACACTCTTTGACAAACTGTAATCACTATTCCTATAATTTGGAGGATAGAAATCCCGTTTTTCTATATAATTTCCTGTGTGACAAAAAACTAAGTGAAACACAATCCTGTGTAAAAAAATGTTTTTGGCGATGCCTTACTCTATCGTGATACACAACATCAAGCTCTTAAATAAAGACTCAATTTCGATTCGTGATTTCCTTAATCTGGAGTTTACGGAATGTTACATTTTAGAAATAGACATTTACAATGAAAAAGCTTAAATCATCACCTTTGTGTGTGTGTGGGGGGGGGTGTGGGTGGGTGGGTGGGTGGGTGGGTGGGTGTGGGTGTGTGTGTGAGTGTGTGTGTGGGTGTGTGTGTGTGTGTGTTTGTTGAAGTTTTGACCAACCTTGGCCATGTGGGGAGGTCAGTTTTATTGGTGGAGGAAACCGTTGTACACAGCGAGACCCATTGACCTTGGGCAGGTAACTGACAAACCTAATACGCGTATTTCGAATACCACATGAGAGGTTATTGGCAAATGATCAATAGTGTGTTATTTAAACTTGCGCCTAAATCAACTCGGCAACCCAGGCCCCATCAAGATTAAATTAAGACGAATACAAAAGTGTGAATGACAAAAAGTGGCGCGGGTTGTGCTTAGCTTAACACTTAATAAAGGTTAAAACAAAATTACCGAACTGTGAGAATCAATCTCAAATAGTCATAAGACAAAATAAAGCAAGAAGACATACCGAAAAAAAATTGAAGATCACAATAGTCCTGACTTGGTTATTTGTTTACTTACCATCTGATGTTTTTGTCAAAGTTAGTTTTGCTTGTCTAAAGTACCAACACCAGTGGTTTCAAAATAATCTGAATTGGCCATTTGAATATTAAATTGAAAAAAAATTTAGTTCTTATTAAAACTTACCACCAGTGTTAAGACAAAATGCCTCGAAGTAAAATCAGATGCATTAAGATGATTATGTCTGAAAAGTCTTATATGAATGCTGAAGTTATAGTGACTGTCTTGAAATAACTAAATATCTAAACACATGATTGTTTAGAAATGTGTAGATTTTATCGATTTGAACAAATTTTAATTTTAGCTCATGACCACACCGTCACGATACCTCAAAACGAAATATATATGCGATCAAGACCCATCTGTTCTCATTTTATAACATAAGAAAAAAAAAAGAATTATACATCAACATCCGTTGTTTATCATTGGGTTACGAATTTTCAATGTCGTTTAATATTTAAGAAGCAAAGAAGCATTAATTGGGCATTCTAAACATTCTGTTAACACGAACTAGAACAGAACGAGGAAATACAAAATATTAAAAACATTAAAAATTGGGATGGCTGTTTACCGTATCCATCGAATTTCGATAAATCAGGGAATGGTGTGTGGTGACATGAGTAATGAAGTTTTTTTTCGTAAAAATGCACTACGTATATGTTGAAAATATCCTCTAAAAATAACACAACCTATATTTGTTTTCATATAATCTAGTACTGTTTTTGGGGGGCAAATCATGCATTTTTGTTCAATAAATAAGGACTTTAACATTGAACAAGAGGCTCCCAGGAACCTAAATCGCTCACTTGGCATATGTGGCTGAAGTAAAGGTTATTAGGCAAAATTCATTTGACATTGAAAGGGTCATAAGTTTAATAAGGGGGTCATCTGACAATATGGTTTAACTTAATGTAGTAATGGTTGTACAGAGCAATATTTTAGCAATTGAAACCTTTTAATGATTTTCTTTCCTTCAAAATTCTATAAGGAAAACCCCCTAAAATGAGCTGTATTACAATCTTGACCTTATTTCATATTTTGTAAGGTTGGTTGATATTCAGTTATTTTGTGTTTCCATGTTTTACATGTTTGTCTGTTTTTGTCATATTCTTGTTAGTGTTACACGTAACTGGTTTTGTCTCTGCCCTTTCGGGCTTTTGAAATTCGAATACCCCATTGGTACGTCTACGTAGACATGATGTGCTAAAAAATATGCAATTAAACTTTGTAAATGCAAAATTCATAAAAAATAAATAAAAGGGCAATTACTCTTTCATGAGATGTTGAATCTTCTTCAAAATTTCAGGGCTGGTTGATCATGAGGTGTTGATCACTTTTGTTCTCAATCAGAATATAAAAAAAAATGTCACTAGCAAAAACCTGCGCTTTACCCCAATGTTCCACTTTTAACCACAGCGGCCAAGTGATGACCATTCTGGTCAGGTGAGCTAACAAGCCGAAATCTTCAATGGACGATACATGGACTGTTGTACACTGCATTTAATATAACACAAGAGAAGAAGCAGAGAAACCTATGGGCATGCCAATGTAAAAATTCAAAAGGAGCAAGGACAAAACAAGTAAACACCAACGAGAACGGGACAAAAAAGACATGTACAACTCAAACTCTGGTCGTCAGGAGTCATAGGTTCTTGTTTGCTATGGTACACCCTTTGCTTTGCAACTTTCAATTAAGTTTGCCAAAACCAGCAAAGAAAGACAAAACAAAATCCTTTAGCAAACCAATACCTGAACACATCTTAGAGATCTCGAAATCTTATATTTGTCTATAGGCACATACGATCCTGTTATTACATTTAAAAGATCAGGTCAAAATAATACAACGTTAGCAAAATGGAATTTCACAACACTAGACAAATATTGCGATATTTTAAACTGAAATGTTTTTTTTTTTGTTTTTCGATAAAGGTAGTCATTCTTTTTAATGTTTCAGTGCTTTTCTTTTCTTACTAATTTCGTTGATCTTATTACCATTTTTACGACTTGAATGTGTATTTATAAGATCAATTTACTTCATTAAAAATGAGTCGATTTCAAACCACAGTATGTGTTCCTATAGCCAATAAAGGTAATAACAAAACTACCGAACTTGAATGATTAATCTCAAAGTCCAGAGAAAATGACAAAAACGAATCAGACATACCGGAGAATAGGTGGATCGCAACGGTCCTGACTTGGTACAGGCATTTCAAACGAAATGGTGGGTTAAACCAGGTTTTATGGCGCCAAACCTCCCTCTTCTGTTGCGATTTTAGGATCTGGTAATGACCATAGAACACAACATAGTTGTGAGACACAATAGGGATATTGAGGTGATCATGTCAGTACAGCAGACCAGTCAAACACTAATTAAAACAATTAACCATCATATCTTTTAACTCAATTTTGAACTTTTCTACTAGTTGCTGATAACGAAATTTTTTTAAGTGATCGTATGAGACGTATTTTCTTATAGCCCTGCTCCAAAAGTCGGTCACGGAGAAATCGGTGGCTGATCAAAAAATCTGTAAAATGTGTGCAAGCTCTGGCATATCGAATAAGTTGTGAAATATAAACACCGTATGCAGGAGAAGCAGGTATATTGCTTTGTAGATTAGGAAAATTAATAATTTGAAATTTAAAATCGTTTCGTTTATCGTAATTTTTTGGTTATTGTAGCAAATGAAGTAGATAGAAGGTTCCTTATACTATTTTGCACTGAATAGGTCAATTTGATTCCCTGAATTTGACTACCTGAATCATTTTCATTATTGGTTCAAGCATGATCCAGAATGTTTGTGCATTGATAAATAGTATTTTTTTTGGGGGGTGTCTTTCATTTGGGAATTTGAGATTATTCCTCTGTAGTTTTGTAATCACCTTTATCTAAAAATTAAGCAAATCATTTTGCAACATGCGTTAATGGCTAATTCTAAAGAACAAATTCTAAATGAATAAAGTATACTGAATTGATATATGCAACAAAGAATGTTGCAATAAAGATACTTAGAACAGGTTTCAATATGATTAATTTGAAAGCAATAATTATACAACCTCCGGCAGAGCAGTTATCATTTTAAACTTCGAAAATCATAATATATTAATAGGACGAAAAACATTAAAATTTTAAGGCTTGCTAAGAATAATTGCTCTGACTTATAAGCCTATTTTTATTTCACTTTTTTTAAATAGTTTATTGAAATTCTAAAGGTTGAAATCACATTTATCAAGTATTCAATCGTTTAAGACAATTTTATTTTATCTATCAGTCTGTGTACACAACGCAACGATTGCATTTATTCTTTTAACTTGATAAAAACTACTAGGAGTGCAAACTTTTTCAATCATTTGAAAATCCCCAAACAGTTGTGACCCACTTACAAATTTATATGAGTAAATTCATTATATTTAAAAAAATATAGCAAATAAAAATTAAAAGAATCATGGTGCAGTAAATAAAATTTTACAGGTCATAATTTTGTTTAAAACTTTAATACTAGTGGGAGATAGAAAACGTTTAAGAGCGTGCATTGTTGTAACTCTTTATTATAACAGTAGAAATGATATCATTTTATGTAAAAAGTTTTTTCCAGGTATCAAATAAAAGATAATGTATAAATAGAAGTGCAATCAATACAATCGAATCGTGTACTAGATGTTGTATGCTTACCGTAATGGCGCCAATAAAATATTTTACAAAACTGATTTTTAATGGTCTAATAATGAACAGCTTCGTCATTAGCGGTAAGACAAATAATCTATCATAGGTAAAATAATGATTGTTTCTAGGCATATTTGTTAACTTTTAATATATACATTCTTTATTTACAACTTCTGCAATAGAAATCACCTGTACCCAAGGATAGCAGTAAAGGGTTTCCTTTGTTTTTACACCCTTCACGCACAGAGACAGAATAACCTGGATACATTTCTAAAAATGTTTTATACTTTCATAAAAAAAGGATTTTCAGTAAACTCTCAAGTCGGTTAAAGAGTAAATCAAAGTACAAATTGTCTGTTTAGTGTTTAATTATCCCAATTTTTTTTTAAATAATGAGTATGTATCTATGAATACTGTGTTTTATATATCATAATTATTTATCCAATTTCTTCATGATATCAGAGCGAAAATGTGACTTGTTTTCTGATACCTTTATCAAACGTTTGTAATTGAATGCCAAAACATTGTCAAACAAAAACATATGTTTCAAGTTGCCCTACCTACCCTATTCTTTATTTCAAAGCTAACATTTTTCATTGCCATTTTTGCTGAGGCACCGTTAAACTTTTATACACTTTATATACTCAAGGTAAACAAACCTGTAAAAAAATATTGCCATCTACCTACCGGATGTTTTCAAACATGAAACTGGAAACACGCATATTTTTATGTTTGACCTTACATGTATTCACACGCATTCACCATACATTGGTAACAAATTAAGTAGCACTTTTTATAAGAATCATGCAAAGAGCGATTCATGGATGGAAAGCCTACACCAAATTCTTTTTGATATGTTACTCCTACTAGCACCCTGTTTTGATACGATGTGCTCTTTTTGCAAACTAGCCCTGGTCCTGAGAGAAAAAATATATAGAATGCATTGGAAAAATATAAGAAAGGGAGATAAATATGCAAATTGTCAATAGTTTCAATAGAAACCATTGTAACAAAATGGCAAGATTTCTCCCAGGATCAGGCAGTTATGAGCAAATTGTTAATTATTTCTTATTTTATATACTTTGAACTATCTTTCGTTAAAAATAAACCACTGTAGCCTTTTTATCGATGTATCACTTTTCTTTAATTTTGCATGATTCTTAGGTGGACTTCTACTTAATAATTATAATTTAATTCTGATATTAAGGATTATCAAAACTTTTTTTCAATTACAATGTATACCGGTAGATAAAAAATAAGAAAGGCTTTGAAACAGTTTTATGACTTATTCCCTTTGCTATGTTTGTTCATTAGCAGTTTTCAGATATTTATAACTATGTGTCTAAAAGTCAATTTCGTTTTCAATTCGTTATCATTATATAATAACATTCAGGTAAAAAAGGGAACAAGCATTTGCATATCTAACACTTTGTTAAATATACAAACTATCTAAGATAAGGAAATATTCTATTGTATAATACCTTTTTCAGTTTGTACTTCAATATAAGAAGTTAAAGTGAAAAAAACGTCAAACAGTAAAATTTATCTACGATTTCAAGGGCGAAATACAAGTGGTGAATTTTCACTGTAGTTTTTTTTCCAAGAAAAAAAAACATAACCCAAGAATAAAAGTAACTCTTATCCAATCACAATAGAATCACAAGATATTATATCTGAGAAAAAATTACAAATACAAAATGTCTTTTTCTTATAAGTTAAGTCTTTCAAAATTTTATGACATTTATATTTATTGCTTCCTATTGAAAATTTTACGGCCTTAAATATTCCCTTTGGAAAACACCGATGATATGGATATAGGATAATGGAGGTTTTTAGCATTTTAACAAAAATCATCAAGTATTTCATCTTTTTTCTTCATTTCTATGGTTAGTAATTTAATCTTACACCATTTAAAGCTTAGTTTACATGTGTAAAGTCTTTTTCCAACAATATCTCTTCGCATTGCGTTAATAATTTTTTCTAGGATAGGGCACTAATCGACCGTAATTGTAAATATAAATAAAATACGTTATATATACAGTATACAGCAACAGCAAGATAGAACTCACAATTAAAGCTAATTATAATGTTGCACTATATTTTTCGAAATTTAGAATTCTTATATTAAATTAAGAGTGGAAAATAGAGTTAGGTATCTATGATTCTAGTTATGTTCCTACTTTGCTGAATCGATGTGTCAAAAATCTCCCTGGTTTAAAACTGTTGTGGTATTTCCAACGTCTTACTGTATCAACCAATGGAAATTAAATAGGCGACCGGTATCCGATTTCTTAAACAATATCTGATCAAAATTCTTCCTAGATCGAAATGCTAAGTTGGATGATTTACCTTTAGTAACTGTATTATCACGTATAAGTCTTATTTCTATATGGTAGAAAGTTCCAAAACATAAAAAACATGAAGTCTGCCAATGTCACTCTAAATAAAAAAAGGTTGATAAAAAATGACAAATATTGCTAATCAGTTATATAAACAAAATGTTTGATAAAGTCAGCTCCAAGAACTTGTCTATAAATAAGAAACGCTTGGCAATAAAGAGAAGCTGCCATCATGGTTTACGGATTATTATCTTGGTAAATAATTACACATTGCAACTTCTTAAAGGTAAAAGCCTTAACAGTAGACAGAAAAATACATTAAGTTTTCCATTTGAAAAAGAAATAGTTATATAACAAATATGCTTAAGAAAAACAACAAGGTCTTCTATTTGCAAAGGCAAAGAACTTACTTATAAAAATATGCAGAAGAAATACAATTTGGTCTTTGTTTTGGTGAAAAAGACCTAAAATCAATGTCTTTACATTTATTTATTGCCGATGCGGCTTGAAAATTTAAAATATTATGTATAAAGTCCAATACTTCCGGAACCTAATTTTGGTCTAAAGTTTATGTACTTCCTGTGAATCGACTTGTTTATTTTTCAATATTTTGGGTTGAGCGCCTCCGATGTATATTGAAAAGACGTCACGCGCAACAGGCGTAACATAATTTATTGTCTGGAACTTTGTAATTTTTAATTCATACATCCGTGAAGGTTAGCATTGCAAGAGGAACTTTAATTTTTCGATGTCATTTCGCTCCGGCATCAACATTTTTGTATTGAAGAACATTTCAGAGCTATAAATTATTTGTTTACATTCAAAAATTGCCCAATTCCTATCTTTCTCCCTACCCAAAACATAGGTTGACTAAAGTCGATACTTTGGCTACATTGTTCTATGCTTTTCATTATCATGTAGTGTTTGAATATTTCAATATTTTTGGTAGAGGGCCTCCGATGAGTCTTGAAGAGACGAAAATTTATGGCCTGTCTGAAACTTTGTTGTGATTTTCATTTATTATTTGGCATAAGCGTACTTTCTGTTTATCGATTAAGCTGATCTTTGAGATACAGTTAAACTGGTATATAAAGGGCAACCATGGGACGACAAAATCATGCCTTGTATAAGCAAGTGCCCTTTATAAAAAAGGTTAATATTGGTTGTATTGTTAATAA
This sequence comes from Arcuatula senhousia, assembly GCA_963971305.1. Taxonomy (NCBI): domain Eukaryota; kingdom Metazoa; phylum Mollusca; class Bivalvia; order Mytilida; family Mytilidae; genus Arcuatula; species Arcuatula senhousia. The sequence continues at coordinate 34,998 of CAXARO010000983.1, forward strand.
AAGGATATTTAGGTGCCTTTTATAGGCAGTGATTTACTGTATACAGATGTTATTGGTCCATGTTTAAAATGTTCTACCTTGGGAATAGCGGGGCTATTCTGAGTAAGCAGTAAGCAGTGAATCACATATTCCTGGTTTGAATAAAATCTAATAAAAAACCAAAACAACCGTCAAAAAGGACATTTTGATTTTAGAATTGTCTTCCCGTGAAAATGATGAATACATGGGGAAAGTATACATTACAAGTCCGTGACATATCCTTTATTTCACATCAAAGCATCGCAAATTTTCGAGGAAAATTGTTTGTTTTTGGTCATAATTTGGATATCGTAAGTACATTTTTGTGTACAAAAAGTAAAAAAAAAAGGTGTTAAAGCTGTGTTTTACCTATATGTCTTTGTAAATTTCCCGCCAAAATTGCAGTTTAAATGCATTTATTTAAAATACAAGATCCGCGACCCCTATTATTTATTTTATATAATGATGTATATAACTAAGAACTAAATGTCTACCAATTTTCATTAAAATCTGGATATATGTCATTTGGTATCGTCCCACCTTAAAAAAGGTATCAAAGAAGTAGAGGTATCATCGAAGCATCCTAATATCAAAAGTCCAAACGGACAAAGGCAAACCAGTTAACACGAACGAAACCGCATAAAAAATCACAAACATACCCCAAAAAAAACAATTGAATAGCACCGCCAACTCAAGTCGAATCCACAGTGAACTCAGGAGCCGGAGCAGTAGGCAGTTCCTCCTTTCTACACACATAGCACATCCGCTGCTTATGATCAATTCAGCGTTTTAGATCCAATAAATGAGGAAAAAAAAAAACAAAGTCATATGACAAACCAAAATCTGCAAACTATTTTTGTCTATAAAAGCATGGTGTCTTTAATAAAAATTTCTACAGTGAACGCAACCGAGGAGCAACAGAATTCTGTGTTAACAATTATAGCGTCAAGCGTGACGTACATGTAGTTAAACCAACAACGAATTCTACCTTACAATTCATCTACTATACACATCGTTACAAAATTAGTGCTATCCTCAGAAAATCAGGACAAATCGTTGAAAAATGAGTCAAAGACAGAAAAGGCCGGATTTTGTTTAACAGGAAGTATGATGAGCCACAGACCTGAAATCAAATCCCAAGTTATGGGAGCTCATGCTTATGCTGCATACCAAATATCAAGCGGCTGTGATTAGTAGTTGCTGAGAAAACAGTTACGAAAATTTCTATTATTGAACATTAGTCTAAATAATTAACTAAGTCGGTAAACAGGAAGTAGGTGAGCGATAGACCTGAAATCAAATCCCACGTTATGGGAGCTCATGCTGATGCTGCATACCAAATATCAAGAAGCTGTGATGAGTAGTTGCTGATAAAATTGTTACGATAATTTTCTATAATTGAACATTAGTCTAAAAAATTAACTGAGTCGGTTAACAGGAAATAGGTGAGCGATAAACCCGAAATCGAATTCCACGTTATATTAGCCCATGCTGATGCTGTATACCAAATATCAAGAGGCTGTGATTAGTAGTTGCTGAGAAAACTGTTATGAAAGTAGTTTCCCCGCCCGCCCGCCAGCCGCCTGCCCAACATTCACCATTTTATAACCCGGATTTTCACTAGTGAAATTCGGCCAAAAAAACGAAAAAAATGTCGAATTTGTTCATTAAGTTAAAAAGCAAATAAAACCTTAAATCACAGTATTTTGTGACTAACGTTAACTAAGACGATTCTGGAAAATAGATTGCTTTGGTTGCAATACGTAAGCGACGTCTGCTCAAATGTTTATCAGCAGAACTAGTGTGTGCTGTATACGACTGACAGCTCAACAAATAACAATCGTTTAAAGTAATGCCATATTTATTACTTTCGATTCACGAGATCCATAAACTTTGACAATTTAACAAAACGCTTTGAGGTTTTTTTTAACTCGACATCCATTTTACAAGTACATTTTTGTAAATCAAAACTTCTAGTCATCAATTATATATTTCGCATGTGCGATCGCTGTGCAAAGGGTTGCGGCTTTCCAGAAATATGTGGAAGAAAATGAATGATTATTCAGAACCTTGAGTAACTGTTAGATTTAAATAGATATTCATGATTAGTATCAAAAATACGGAAATTGTTTCTCGCTTAAAATATAAATAGATTTAAAATGTACTTTTTGTTACACAGTCAATAAATGAACTAGTTTATAAGTGTATAAATAGCCGCATAGCATTGCATGGAAAAATCGACTGTCATGTTTTAGCTCAATTGTTCGTCGTCCGTTAACTTTTTCAAACGTTAACTCCTCTGACATCATAAGTCCAAATGCACCCAAGCTTTATACAGTTGTTTATTTACATAGGTGATTCCAAACTATTGTTTGGATAACATGACCGCCATAAAAAAAACATAGGGGTAAATTGCATTTATTTGCAAATAGCTCAAAAACAGTGACATGTATCTAAATTCTGGCAAGCAAGATCAACACCTAAAGATCTGCCGGTCCTGAAATTTTGAAGAAGATCCAATAACCCATGTAGGAGTTATAGTCCTTTTTTCTGGACTTTTTCCATATTTGGCACTTATTAGGCATAATATCTTGAAAACTATAAAAGATATTTGAGAAATTGAAATCGCATATTGTTCAGTACATTGAGAGCTACTATTAAGAGATATTCCCGATAGAACGTCATAATTCACAATTATACTGCATTGCTTCATTTTTTTTAGAATGGTTTCCCCCTCTGACACCATAGGTTCAATTGCAATGAAACTTTGTATCGCTAGTTATTAACATGTAAGGTAGAACATTGTCGTTTTTGATTAAAGATTCGTTGAAAAAAATGGCTTCTTTTGCTAAAAATAGAATATGGAGTATATTGTAGTTTTTATTGCAAATAGCTCAATAACAGTAAAGAATATAAAATTTCTTTTGAATAAAAAATATCTAACTGCCCTGAAAATTTAAAAATGACCAAAAATTATCTAATCACCCATGTTGGAGTTATTGACCTTTTTCTTGATTTTTTTTTCCAAATTTGCACTTATTAATCTTTATATATTAAAAAAATGTGTAGATATTTGAGAAATTTAAATTGCATATCCTTAAGCACATTAAGACCAACAAATTATTTAATATGTTCATAGTCGTAGGACCATTTCGTTTTGGTTTAATCATGTTAGAACGTCAAAATTGAACATGTTCACAGTTGTTTTCCCATTATATTTCAAACCAT
>CAXARO010000984.1:0-43350 GCA_963971305.1 Arcuatula senhousia
TCCGCCACAAATATGTTCATTTGTTCTTTGTTAATGTGTAGATTTGCAATTCCTTACATGTTCAATTATTTCTTTCTTCAGTGTAAATTTGTCAATTATTTATTTGAGAAGTACATTTTCTCACTTTGTAGCCTGTAATTACCTTATGTTTTTATTTGTTTCATGTAGTTTCGTTCATGGGTGCTTTACTTCTTTTATAATGGTTAATTTGTTCTTTGTGTATTCGTCAATTATTTCCCTCTCAAAGCTAGTTTACAATTATCTTTTTTCGTTTATTGTAACTCCTGAACTTAATTATCCGTTATTTGTATTTATATATATTTTTCAAAATTGTCACGCTTACAAAGTACGCATTAACATTTTACAAATGAAGAAAGAACACGTTACTCATGAGTGATTTTTTACCGGAAGTTTGAAATTTGCCACCGGTAGTGGGCGCTCTTGATAGAAACGGAAGTAATAATTCACAAGTTTTGTTTTCTATAATTCCTTGTTATCTGGATAAATATGACAAGATATTTACTTGCACCCGCGTCGCGAATAACTTGACCGCACATTTTGCCAAACTGGGAATTGGAGAGAAGTACAGACTGGGACTCATACTTGCTGATGCATTTTGATTCTAACAGGTTAGGTACACCTAACAAGTGCAAAACAAGCTAGGTAGATCAATCGAGCTAGGTAAGCTCGATGGAGCTTTAAATTGTTATCTCCCTTTGCTGTTTGATTTTTGATTCGTAAAATAACATGGCTGCCATGGCTAAAAAATAAAAAGAACATAGGGGTAAATTGCATTTTTTTGCTATGAACTCAAAAATGGTTTCAGAAATAAAATTTTTGCAAGAATCAAAAGTGATCAGCATATTAAGATCTACATGTCCTGAAATTTCGGAAAAGATCAGACTGCTGATGTGGGAGGTCTTGTCCTTTTCCTAATTTTTGCCAAATTTGCACTTATTAAGCCCTATATATTTTGGAAACTAACCAAGATATTTCAGAAATTTAAATCGCATATGGTTAAACACAAAAATATCTACAAATATATGTATCTGTGTAGTTAAGGTGAGATGGGGTGCCACATGGGAATTTCAATATGGTGTTCCTGCTGAATTAATTCAGTTACAAGGGGATTGGAAAAGTGACGCCTATAAACTGTACTTGAAATATAATCTGCATGATAAAATTGGTGTCTAGTAAAATGATGGCTCACTTGTAATTTATGGGTTGCTCAAGCTTTATTGTATACATGTACTGTATATTTAGCAGGCTTAATTTTTGTCTCACCTGCGAAGCAGAGCAGGACATAGATGTTACTTTACCAACGGTGGTGACGACGACGGCGGCAGCATTAACTTCTTGGAACAGTTTTATGAGCACCTTCATATCTCAAGAACTACAGGTCCTAGGTTGATGAAACTTGGTATGCATATATGCCCCAGTACTAAGCACAGTTACATCCCCATCTTTTGACCTTGACCTTGTTTTTCTGGTTGAGTGACTTTAACAATTTTTAATACATATACATGTAATAGCAATGTTAAGGTTTTGCAAGCACTTCCATATCTCAAGCAGTCATCAAAATTAGCACAGGAAAGACAGCCCACAACCTGTAAAAATGTGTTTGGTCCTGTGAATTTTAGCAACTTTTGTAACACAATCTTCATGAAATATTTCTAAAAGATGGACCTGTAGATCCCAAATCCTAAATTTGATGACTGTCAAGTACATGTATTATTGGTCCTAGGTTGATGAAACTTGATATGCATATGCCCTAGTAATAGCTTAGCACATTTGCATCCCCATCTTTTGACTTTGACCTTGATTTTCTGGTTCAATGACTTTGATTATTTATATTGCATATATTAGCAATGTATTGTTGTACTTTAATTTTATTTCTATAGTATAACTGTATGTATATATGTAGAGGTAGTTGTCTCTGAATCCTTATATAACATGAAACTTCTGCTGAACTATATATATATTTGTAATGGTCTGCTAATAAAGAGGATTTATGCTGTAGACTCTATAATTAGTCCTTGTAGTTTATTGGAAAACGCCTAACATAGGAGATCGGGGTTCGATTCCCCGCAAGGAGTTTAAAAAAGGACAGCTTATTCTGACTCTTTTTTATGGCAGACCTTCGGTATGGCGGTTGAATGAAATATTTATATTTCATTTGTATAATTTTTGTTTTTCATAGTTTTTTCTGTTTAATTGTATTTTATTTTTTATAGTACATTGTAAATGATTACAGGTTGATGTTTGTAATTGCTACATATTTATCATATAACATTACTGATCATCTGTATTTATATGACTGACTTCCTAAAATGGCTATAATAAATGATTTTTATTCAAGCTGAGCTTTTCTTTAATTTAGATGTGGTAGATTTATATAAATCAGTAATTCAGATTCAACTTCATATGCATGCATTATTAGGACAATCACCATTTTACTAAAATTCTTTAGGACCATCTTTAATAACTTAACACAATTTTGAAAATTTCTTTATGACATTTTAAAAAGTAATCATACTTTTTGCCAATACTTAAAATAGCAAAAAGATGATAAAAGTGTCAAATTTTTATAAAATTTCCCTGAAAACCACTATAAATTTGTATATTTCCCAGTATTTCTCACGGTTGTCAAAAAACTAGAGTATTTCCCAGGACCAGAATTCCCGGTAATAACCAGTGGGATTTACTGCCACTGGTATTTCCCTGCCAACCGAGTTGCAGAAAGAGTAAAGCTGTTGCTTTCTGAAACCTTCAGCTCATTGAGCTTTACAAAGTCTGCATTGGTTCGAATATGTCAGATGATCCCTTAAACATGTACATGTAAGGGTTATGGGCCTTAAAAGTTCAAGAATAGTTTTTTTTTATGATTTTGTCATAGAGATTGACAATGGGAGACCAAATAATATTGTAGATAGAAAAAAGCTGCTACTTGCTTAAACCGTCAGCTCACTGAGCTATACAAAAGTCTCCATTGGATTGAAGATGCCAGATAACTCCTAAGTATAAGGGTAATTGCTCATAGAAGAGATCCTTAAAGCTTAGGACCCGGTGAGCGATTCAGGCTCCTCGGAACCTCTTGTTCATTTAACAAAAGATTATCCTCTATTTACAAGTATCTTATTATGTGACCAAAACAAATGCATTTACAAAATATGTACAGGTCTGTAAAATACACATGTAACTATCCATATTATTCATTGTATATTTCAGGTCCACTCCCAATGCTGTTCAAGATATGTTATGTTTAATAAAGAGGAAAATCTTGCATTTAGCAAGTAATATTGAAAATGAAAGAATGAACAATGCATGTACAGAATTTGAAGTCATTATAGATATGTTGCTACAGTTGTATAGCTCTAATGACCATGATGTTGGTGAATGTTTGAATTTGTTAGAGTTGGCTATGCCATTTTTAAATTCGTTGGAAAACAATGACAGTACTTCTGAAAATTATAATTTTCCTTCGAATCCTCATGGGAGACCAAAATTCAGTATTCCAGTGGAAATACTTGAATTTTATATTTGCAATGGTTTTAAAATTGCTGATGTTGCTAAGATCCTTGGGGTCAGCAAGAGGACAGTAGAGCGACGCATGTCAGAGAATGGACTCTCTGTTAGAAGCTGCTATAGCAACATATCTGACAGTTGCCTAGAGGAAGAAGTTAGAAATATATCCAACCAATTTCCCACATCTGGATACCGTTCTATTCTTGGGATACTGAGAGGAAAAGGTCTTATTGTCCAGGAGGAAAGGGTAAGGAGGGCATTAAGGATAGTGGACCAACATGGTGTTATGTTTAGAAGAATGTTCTTGTCCACTTACAGGATACAGAGAAGGACATACAATGTTTCCTCTGCACAGGCATTATGGCACATTGATGGTTATCACAAACTTATCAGGTAAAACAATCATCAACTCTCATAAATTCAAGCATTCACCAACATCATGGTTGCTGGTTGTCTTGCATTGGCCCAAGTCTAAAAATACAATTCATAAGATTCAATACCAATCCCAAATTATCACCAAAAGACTTATAACTAGACACAAAAAAATAAACACAAAAAGCACAGGTAGGCACTATAAAATGTAGTGGGGTTAATCTTGTTGGTTTTTTTTTACCCAACATTTCCCCTTTTGATAATCCTTAACAAAGCACTTAATAACACACGTGGTAAAAATCAAATCAATAAAAGTCCAATTCAATGAGAGAGAACCTGAGATAGACATAAGAATAAAGGAGACTTAGAGGAACTCTCTTCAGAACACTCTGTTTCTGACAACTAGCTTATATAAGAAACAGCTATGGACTGATGTAAAAAAAATCAAGTATATTGTATATGGATTTTAAATCCAACTCAACACTTCAAACAATTAATTTATGAGATATCAGTTAGCCCTGTTGAAGCAGTTTTCCTGTAATATAATGGTTTTTCTCATTAAAATCAGAAACACTACTGCTGATTTGAGCTTATGTATACTATTGAAGGGGACATTTTACATGTACATGATCCTCTTAAAATCTCAAAAGTAATTGAAAATTAATTTTTTTGCTGGAACATTAACTTTTATTGGTGTCTGTGTTTAGTAATTCTATACAGTCAAGTCTGTACGATAAGAAAAGGGACTACATGTAGATGCTATTTCCTCTTATTCTTAAACATGTTAAATGGAATCACTAATTTATGTTTTAGATGGAGATTTGTGGTACATGGAGGCATTGATGGCTTCTCCAGACTGCCTGTCTATCTTCAAGTCAATACTAACAACAGAGCAGAAACTGTGTTGGCAAACTTTGTGGAGGCAGTAAACCAGTTTGGTCTTCCAAATAAAGTTCGATCAGACAAAGGAGGAGAGAATGTCCTAGTTGCTCAGTACATGCTAGACAAGAAAGGAGTTGCCAGTCGTCCTTTTATTGCAGGGCGGAGTGTACATAATCAAAGGTAAATATATGTACATATATTGCACCATATATTGGGTGAAATTATATACATGTAGTCATCGGGCAATACTGGCCCATAACCTGACTAAAACAAGAACAAAACCTGCCCATCCAATTTACATGACTGTAATTTAAAATTTATGTTTGAAACATTTCTTAATCAGAAATTTTTGGGGTCTGTTCCAGTCAGCCATTGCAGTTTTTGTTACATACTCTTTAGGCCAATATAAAAAAAATTCTAGATTCGCATCCCCCCACCCAGATTTTTTCAGCCCCCTCAAAAAAATTTATTTTGATTTTTTGGCAAATTATGTTAATTTTTGGTCAATTTTTTTTAAACGGCACCATATTAAATCATATTTGATAAAAAATAAAAAATAAAATTTGCCTGCCCGCCCTATATTTTCAACAAATTTGGATGAGAATCTAGGATTAATTTTATCATGGCCTTAAGCAGTCAGGTGCGTAACTTATTTATTAATTAAGTAATTACAGAAAAATCACAACCATTTTTTATTAAACCATAATATCAAGAGTTGTCTGCCCTTACAATCTTCCCTTGTAATAACATACATATGTGATTTGTTGGAAACCATGGTCTAGGATAACAAATGTGTGTTATTTGGTATTGTTTTGTAAAACAGTCAGATAACTAACACATGTTATTGTACTGCAAAATTACAGCTAATCTGCTCAGTAAATTTTCACAAAATTCTATCATAGGCAGTAAGTTGTTTTGAATTGAAAATCAATAATTAATAATTAAAGATTTGTATTCTTAAATATAAAACTTAAGATAGCAAAAAGACAGGAAACCTACCCAAGAAAATGACTCTTTTTTTTCTAAATAAACTCATTATATCTATATATAAGCCTATACACTTGTTAAGATCCAAAATGACAATAAAATTTATGTACATCAAATGAGACCATAATGTGATTAACCATTTGACTTAACAAATCATAAACACTTCTTCTTAACATACTTAAGTTTTCCCAGGATACTATTTCAACAAATCGCACATGTATGTTATTACAAGGGAAGGTTGTAAGGGCAGACAATTCTTGATGTTATGATTTAATAACAATTAAATGGTTGTGATTTTTATAAGTTACGCCCCTGACTGTTAAGGTATAACACACAATGTAGCACTACATAGTAATGTAGATGTATATGTCTGTCCTCCATATGCATTTTGCTTGTTCTTTGTAAGGTTGTAACATGTTTAATGACTTCCATACATGCCAGTACCTCTTGGTGGTAGCAGCAAGTGAATCTTTGCAATCATAAACATTTATGTAATAATTGTTGACAAAAAAAATAAATAAAGAATTAGTTGCATTGCTACAAACTGAAGTTTAGTGTCAGGTGAAATTAACATACATGTACATTTTAGAACCAATGCATGCATGCATTTATTTTAAATACCAAATCACTATAAGACTGATGTAAATAGGAAATATTATGGTATTTTTTAGAACTCATACTCTCACTCACCACCAAGAGCAAGATATAAATGATATTTCATTCATGGTTTCACTGTAAATATTTTTCTTTATCATACATTTAGCTTTGATACCTTTAAATTTGTACGTGTGTAACAGCCGTAAATTTACAAGCCAAATCTTGAAAAGGACTTTTTTTTTCATATCAAGCCGTTGCTTGCACAAAAGTGGGCAAATATGGCCATATCAAGACCTCGTGTGCACTAAAGTGGGCTAATATGCCATATCAAGGTCTACTGTCTCACTTTGAAATTTGACGACAGTATATCTATATCTTTATTTTGTTTGCTGAAAATGTATGATAAAAAGTTTATGACACAGGGTTTTCCATATCAGGTCCTATATCATTCCTCGACCTAATATGGGAGTCTCGAAATGATATGGGAATTGATATGGAAATCCCTGTGTAATAATCTATATATAGTATGTGGAACGCTTTAAACTTTTCTAGACTTAATGACTACATGTATATTGCATGGCATCCTACCAGCTACATATAAATGTTACTTATTGACATTGACCAATCATTTTTGTCAATGGTTATATTATCACAGCCATTTAGATACATATGAAGTTAAAATGTTTGTTTGGTGTTTTCAGGATAGAACGATTTTGGAGGGAGCTATGGCAAGGGTTTTCTGTTTTGTATTACAATCTGTTTTATGCTCTGGAAGAACAAAACCATCTTGATATCAGCAACGAAATCAACATGAAACTCCTGCACTTAGTTTTTCAACCAAGGATGCAGATTCATTTGAATGAGTTTTGTGAGGGCATACGGAGGAGACCTCTTCGTACAGAAAACAATAGAACCCCCATGCAACTGTGGCTTGGTGGACAGCAACATTCCACATTTTTTGAGCAGGGCCAGGAGGTAACAAACTAAATCTAAAGATTTATTTTATGAAAATGTCCTTTATTTCCTTTATTATATCCATACTTGAAAAGTAGTGGGGTATATAGTGACAGTGATGTCTATTCATTTTTCAGTTTCACTTTTCTCCATCCATCCTTACCTCCGCAACATAACTAACTTTAGTCGCAGTTTTCTCAGCAACTAGTAATCACAGAGACTTGAAATTCAGTATATGGCTTTGAAAAGTATGAGGTCGAGTACCAAATTTAGGTCTGTCTGATATCAACTTCCTGTTTACCAACTTTGTCACTTTTTAACATAAATGGTTAAAACAATGTATTAATTAATCTCGGAATTATTTTGAAATCTGGAAAAATCACTTTTCCACTTGCAATAACAACTAACCTTACTTAGGGTTAGTCCATGCATGCATGGACTAACTTTAGGTTAGTTTCCATTCATGTTTTATATAGAAAGTAACTAAAGGTTAGTCCATGCATGCATGGACTTACCCCTTAGTTGGGTTAGTTGTTATTGCAAGTGGAAAATTTATTTTTCCAGATATTAAAATAATTCCGAGTTAAATTAATACCTTGTTTTAATGGTTTACTGACTGAGTCAATTTAAGGGGTGGGGTAGTGGGGGTATGCTGAATGGGGTGCTGAATGAGCAGTGGTTCAGATTCCTTGTTTTAAAGTCCAGGGAAAGTTTTTTTTACTAGTGATAGGGCTTTAAGAACACAATTTTGACAGCAATTATATTTAAAAAAATTGCTTACAGAAAATGCATACATGTACATGTATTATAGATTAGTTATTTACTTTGTATAAGATTGCATATGTATGGCATGCCATTTTAACAAAAACCCTGGTATCTATAGAATACCTCAGATAACTGTGGGTTTACTGGCAGCTATCTGGGGGTTTTCTGGACGAAACTCTCAATTACATCAGGTATTAAGAGTTATCTTGATAACTGGGGGTTTGCTGTCAGCTATCACATAGATACCTGATTAAACCCTTTCTACCTCAGATATTGCAAGTTAATGCTATTTAACTCACTGAAAGCAGAATTTATCAATGTAAAGCTGAAAACTATCAATACCTCAAAAACTAATACAAAGCTAAGCTTTCAATGAATTATTTTTAAAAACTTTTAATAACAGGAGTTTTTGTGGTATCCATGGGATAGCTGATAGGAAACCCACAGTTACCTGAAATAACTCTCAATACCTGATGTAATTAGGAGTTTAGCTCTGAAAACCCCCAGATAGCTGCCAGTAAACCCCCAGTTATCTGAGGTATCCTATAGATACCAGGGTTTTTGTTAAAATGGCGTGCCATACATATGCACCAATACAATGCATATCATATTATACTGGAAATTATTGTCCCCTGCCACAATGCACAGCAGGCACATAGAAATTCTGTCCTATAAGGGACATAAAGCTTCAAAGTATGGAGACCTTTAGAGCACAAATAGCTAAACACTCATGCATGGAAAAAGCTTTCCTTTTTTGTTTTCAGTTTGTGCTATAAAGTTTTCAGTCTGTCTCACCTGTCGGCACCACCAGAATACATAGTTATTCCACTTTTCATTCATGAAATCAATAATTGTTGAGAAAAAAATTCTTACATCATATGTATTAAAAATTACTGGGGAAAATGCATACAAACTTTTATCTTATTGGGACTTATAGTTCTTGAGACATGGATGTGCTCATAAAACTTCAACATTGCTTTTAAATGTATGGAAAATTGCCAAAGTCACTCAACTGGATTATTAAGGTAAAGGGCAAAAGATGGGGATGCAACTGTTCTAAGCTACTTCTGGGGCATATGCATAATAAGTTTGTCAACCTAGGACTCATTGTTCTTGAGATTATGAGTTGCTAATAAAGCCTTAACATTAAACATTAAAGCCACCGCCGGTAAAGTAACACCTATGTCTGGGTTTGCTATGCATACGCTGTGTGTCACACTGTCTGTGTCTGTCACAAATTTTTTGCATAACAGTTTTTTTAGTGTCTTTAATTTATAGGCTTTTGAAATTTTCAGGTAGAGTCTCATTTGTCTACTTCCTTTTTTATGAGCTGACTTTTTTTAGTGGTTGGTTGGGGGGGGGGGCAAAAATTATGTCCTTGCAATTGTTTTACATATGTATTGTTGACAATATTTTTTTCAGATTGACATTGATAATTATGGTATCGAATACAATGGTCCAAGTGTTATGGAAACCAGTAATGATGTTGTCGTACCAGAAACCTCAATGAACTTTCCACAGCATATCCTGACAGACATAGAGCATATTTTGAGTAAAGACTCTGATAATTATGGCATTGATGTTTATAGAGAATTAGTACATTACTTTGAACAAAATGTTAACATGTCATGAATAGTACTTATGTTGTCATACCAGAAACCTCAAAGAACTTTTACAGCATATCCTGACAAAATGTCATCTTGTCATGAATAGTTTGAAATAAGCGCAGTTGCTTCTTGGACAGTATTGATAACTGATTATACATGAATTATTAACTCCATTATTATTTGTTCAATGCATGCATCACATCTTTTTTTCATACCCCTCTGCCATATGAACAGAGATCTCAGCTTCTGCCAGAGAGATTTATTTCAAAATATGAAGTGAAGTACACATGCAGATTTAGCATGATGAGTTCCCTTCCAGGTCACCGGATTGTCTTCTTACTGTTTTCTGAGCTGACATGCTGTTTAAAAGGGTAAAAAATGAGAAACTTTCTCTGCTTACTGAAGGGATTGATTTTTAAGTATTATATTGTGAACCTATCGCCTGTGGTTAGGGGTGCACATGTGGGTAACAAGTTGAATCTGTATGTCATTTTATATAAAGTAAAAGTGCAAATATTGAACCTGTTTCAAATGTAACATAAGTTAAATGTGAAAGTTGCTTATCAAATCTTTGGAATGTTTTAGATATGGAAAATGTTTTTATTTAAAGAAAAACTGGATAATTATAGTACAGGTAACTATTGAAAATGTGGATAAAGATGTCATTAATTAAGGCCCTGCATTGACGATTGTGATGTCCTTTAGTTTTTACTGTTTCCATCTCAGTCTGTCCGTTTGTTAACAATTTTTGTGAACACTTGTGAAGCATGTTATGATGTACATATTAAAATTTTGTGCAGAACAATGAAATATTTCTGTGAAAAAACTTAGAAAATAACAGAATTGAATATACTAAAACTTTAAAACTATTTACATTACAGTTGTGAAATTTTGCAAATTTGCTATGCTGTCTATCCTGGTGTGCAAATGAAATTTTTTTGTATAGTACGTTTGACAGCTGTTTTTACATAGGAAAATAATTATTAACTAAAATCTCCAAGTTCAATTAATCTGGAAAACAAATGCACCAAAAATAATTAATTATGAAGTACATATCATGTCTGAATTTCCTGTGTGTGAATTCTAGCAAAACAAAAAGTTTCTTGTTACCCTCTATGGTTACAAAATAAGATTTTAACATGTAAAGGTGTAGTAGTTTAAGAGAAGAGCCTTCTGTTCACAAATACAACTGAAATTCTAGTGCTCATTGACTATAAATTCTTGGAGCAATTAAAATCTTTTTACCTTTTGCCAACAGGGTCCCTTCTGACTCAATCTAGTTCAAACCATATCTTGTATTTTTGCCCACTTTATAACCACAATCAAGGTTGCAGTAACGAAGTTGACAAAAATACAAGATATGGATTTTAACTAGATTGTTTCTGACTTTGTCTGTATTCTACTTGGTCTACAAATTTTAATGATTTCACTTGAATGTTTCTACAAAGTAACATGTATGAGTAATGTACAAATTGATGTTGACAAAAATTTAAATGTTGATTGTAATCCTAAAATAATGTATTTCTCATTTTAATGTACAAATGTATACTGTATAAAATGGAGATAACAATGATGCAAAGATTGTTAAAGCAATAATTTCTCTAAAAAAAATAATACTTGTTGTACAGTGAAAACTGTTCAAACCGAACCCTGACAAAACCGAATTTCACATCAAACCGAATAAGTCCCTTAGAATTTTTAATAAGAAGTATAGTAATTTCACCTGTTTAAACCGAATACTGTCCAAACCGAATACCGAACTGTTTTTTATTCCCTTTGTTTCATTAATGTTGTTATAAAAACTTGTCTGTACCGAACTCATCAGAGCAAAAGGATTGATCTTTTGTAGAAACAAATTTAACATGCCAGTGTTGTATGGCTTTGATAATATGTTATTGACACTTATATGTTGTTTAAATGTTAATTAAATGGAATGACCCAAGCTGTCAAAATAATTAAGATATTGTTATTTAAACAATTATATGATTAATGTTTTGATAACAATGAGTTTCACCAATCTTCTGATGTTTATATGGCTTGATTGTGATCAAAGATAAGCTTAATAATTTAATTAATATGACAAAATTTCATTTTGTTGAACCCCATAAAAATATTATAACAAGTGTGGCCACTAAAAGTATGTCTCGCCTGCCGGCACCATCGCTAAAATCAACTACCTAAGCTTTCATTTCTTGATATAAACACAAAAAGTGTCAGTATACCTAATAACAGATGCCTAGTTATTATACTATTCAAGCAATCCATTGTCATTACAAGTATTACAAAAAGTTTTCTGTCTGAAAAAAAGACCTAAGTTCACAGAGTCACTGGAGCGTAAAAATGGGGTCATGGTCACATGGCATGGTGACAGTTGCGTTGTCCATAACCGCAACTGTCTGTTTACCCAATATCAGATGCCTAGCTATTATAACTTTCCAGCAATTCATCATCCATAAAAGTCTTACAAAAAAGTTTTTCGGCCTGAAAAAGACCTAAGTTCACAGATTCACTGGAGCGTGAAAATGAGGTCAGGGTCACACGGCATGGTGACAGTTGCATAGACCATAACCTGAACTGTCTGTATACTAAATATCAGATGCCTAGCTATTATACTTTTCAAGCAATTCATCGTCCACAAAAGTCTTACAAAAAAGTTTACAGCCTGAAAAAAGACCTAAGTTCACAGAGTCACTGGAGCGTGAAAATGAGGTCAGGGTCAAACGGCATGGTGACAGTTGTGTAGACCATAACCTGAACTATCTGTATACCAAATATCAGATGCCTAGCTATTATACTTTTCAGGCAATTCATCGTCCACAAAAGTCTTACAAAAAAGTTTACGGCCTGAAAAAAGACCTAAGTTCACAGAGTCACTGGAGCGTGAAAATGGGGTCAGGGTCAAACAGCATGATGACAGTTGCGTAGACCATAACCTGAACTATCTGTATACCAAATATCAGATGCCTAGCTATTATACTTTTCAAGCAATTCATCGTCCACAAAAGTCTTACAAAAAAGTTTACGGCCTGAAAAAAGACCTAAGTTCACAGAATCACTGGAGCGTGAAAATGGGGTCAGGGTCAAACGGCATGGCGACAGTTGCGTAGACCATACCCTCAACTGTCTGTATACCAAATATCAGATGCCTAGCTATTATACTTTTCAAGCAATTCATCGTCCATAAAAGTCTTACAAAAAAGTTTACGCCGCCGCCGCCGTCGCCGCCGCCGTCGCCGGAAAGTAATACCTATGTCTCGCCTTCCGCGACTATTCGTCGCAGGCGAGACAAAAATGACAAATAATTCATTTTGTTTGTACAAAAAGATTGTTTTTTTTACACTGTGCTCTCAGTTAGGAAAATGTTAATGCTTCACTTGATTCCACAATATGTCATTATAGTGTTATATCCTTTCCTTATTCGTTCACATAATTTCAAGTTTCTTTATCTATTGTCCATTTCCATTTGCAATTGAACCCTGAGAAAATCGAACACCTGTCAAAACCGAACAAATCCCAAAGTCCCATTGCTGTTCGGTTTGGACAGGTTTCACTGTACTAACTAATGAATTTCTGGAACAATCTTGTAATTTAATGTCAAACTGTAAAATGTTGTGTTTAAATTGGTTGTAATTCCTGAACATTTGTTGGTTTAATTTACAAAAACAATGATGGGTAAATCCTATATTAAGCTATTAGAATGTTCAAAGGGGGGGGGGGGGTATTTGTAATAAACAAGATGTATTTTCTGTGATATTGAAAAATATATTTTTTTAATCACCCATTAGAAATATCTTCCAGTCTAACACAGGGTTATGTTGCTCCTTGGTTGTTGTTTTCACTCAAGAAATTTGGCAGTAGACACCATGCACTTGTAGATGAATATGGGATTTCTATCTCAAATGAGTGCAGATGTTGGTTTGTCATAGGATTTTTGTTTTGTCTGCCTTTACCAGATTTGACACACTGGATTGGAAATTGGAAGTGCGATGGATGTGCTTTAGCAGGCGGGAACTGCTTACTTTTCCCGAGTTCACTCTTGTTACAACTTGAGTTTGTGTTGTTGATTTCTGTTCAGTTAATTTTGTGTTTCTTTGTGCTGTTTTTGTTCATGTTAAGCGGTTTTGTTGTTGCCCTTTCAGACTTTTGACACTCCAATGCCTCATTGGTGCCTCTTTGCTTCTAAGTGTATCACTTGTATTGAAAATTTTCTAAAAGATTGTGTTTTACATGTATCTGGGTGTAACACAACATGTACCAAATTCTGATTCTTTTACGAGAAAGGTTAAACAGATTTTTTTTAGTAAAAACTAGAAAATGTGTCTTAAATGAGCCACAGGATAGCCCTCCTGTTCTTAACATATCATTGACACCTAACATGTATTACCTGGGATATGGACCTAAACCAAGTCATTCATGCATTAAATAAAGGTCACAAAAGCTATTGTAGGAACCCCTAATTTCTTCTTCTTCAAGGAATGATTAAATGAACTTTAAACAGGAGGTGAACATTATATAAATTCCACAAAAATTTGAGGATAAATATTTCCTGGCAATATGCACAACTACATATGGTGTCCTTCCTACATACCAAGTTTTGTTGAAATCAGTTTAGTAGTTTCAGAGGAGTTGCACTGACAAGATGATAAATGAGGATTTTTAGCGAATTTCTAAGTTCAAAGGGCCATAACTCACACAAAATTTTCAGGATCAAAATTTCCTGGTAATATGCACAACTACATATGGTGTCCTTCCTAAATACCAAGTTTTGTTGAAATTGGTTCAGTAGTTTCAGAGGAGTTGCACTGACAAACTATGTGATGGACAGTATAAAAACAATATGTCTCCTCATCAGTCATAAATTAAGGTCAAGGTACCTCAGACTTCTCATGTGTTTTTTTTCTTGTTTTTGACCTATAGAATGAAAACTTACAGGTAGAGAAAAGTTATTGCTTGCTTAAACCTTCAGGGCATTGAGCTCTACAAAAGTCTCCAATTTTGTGATTCATATACTGTGGATTCATTTACTTTTATGGGGATCATTTTTTTTAATTTGTGGTTTGTTCATGTTGCTAGAATGAGTGAATTTAAAATTAACATTTGGTTGGATTCGTACTTTTGTGGTTGACTACTGGCCATAAAAACCAAGAAAATAAGAAACCTATCATGGGCATGAATAACAATGAAACCACGGCATATTGATACATGATACTACACATGGAATTAGTCTCCCACTGCTGCATTTATATTGAAAATTTACTTTTACATTATAGTCTCATTATTCATGTAGAATTTGCCAAACTCAAAATAGTATTAATATTCATACAACTACATACTTAAATGAAAACAAATTTAGCAAAATCAGAGGAGTTGTGTCCACAAAAGTGTGACAGATGGACACAGGAAGACACTTGCAGCAGAGGACAATAAATATCCATCAAACATGTAAAAAAACTGTCCATGTGCAAATACATCATGTACTAATGTTCAAGGCTTAGATGTGCCATATGGTAATGAGTAATCACTTGGTTCATGAAACTTGACTATAGGGCTTCCACATCCTCAATGTAATAAATGAAATAATTTTTTTATTAAAACTATGGATATATGACCTTTCATTTCAAGAGCATAAACATTGCTATAAAAGCACAAATATAAACAAGAAATCTGTGAGCTACTGCTCACTCAGTATACCCCCGCTACCCCCAAAATTATCTATGTAGGTAAAAAGTCAGTAGATACCAGATAGACCTAATTTTTATACTCGCAATAAAGGACCTTATACAGAAGCCATATACCAAATATTAAGTCACAGTGATATGTACTTGCTGTGAAAAATGTTACAAAAATTTTCAACAATTGACCACTAAAGTTGAAAATTGACTAAGTCTGTAAACAGGTAGTACATATCAAACATACCTACTTTTGATACTTGCGATAAAGGACATCATACTGAAGCCATATACCAAATTTCAAGTCACTTGATATGTAGTTGCTAAGAAAACTGTTATGAAAGTTAGGTTGCAGACAGACAGAGATAAACCAGTTTACCCCCTCTTCCTATGAATCTATGCTCATAAGAAAAATCACATTGCTAATGTTACATTTTATGTATTGAAAAGTCATTCAATTTTTAATTCAATGGTCAAGGTCAAAAGATCAACAATAAATTAAGGTCAACATCAAAGGATGGAAATGCAGCTGTGCTAAGATACTAGTGTGACACATGCATATTAAGATTTACCGACCTAGGACTTTTGAGTACTTGAAATTTTGAGGTGCCCTTAAAAGTTAAAATATTGAAAGTTAATGTTGCCGCTGGAAAAGTAACACCTATGTCTCATGCGGCTGTGCAGGTGAGACAAAAACAATGGGACCTGACCATCCTTGTAGGATAACCAAAAAAATTATGCTTAGCATCATGTACATAAAAAATACCACTAATATATTGTAAAATTTTAGTAAACAAATATTGAAAAAATGTACATGTCATTGTCATATTTTAAGAGCAAAAACATTGCTATAGCAAATAGCACAAACACAATTTTCTAATGTAAATAACAATTTACAAATTCAAAACTAAAGTATATCTAAAATAATACACATGTTACAAAAGTAATATAGAATTAAAGTTTTTTTTTACCTACAAAATAGATGTCCCCCCCCCTCGTTATCCCCCAAATTTCTAAGTTCAAAGGACCATAACTCCCACAAAAATTTGAGATTCAAAATTTCCTGGTAATGTGCACAACTAAATATGGTGTTCTTCCTATATACCAAGTTTCATTGAATTCGGCTCAGTAGTTTCGGAGGAGTTGCGCTGACAAGATGATACATGAGGATTTTCAGCAATTTTCTAAGTTCAAAGGGCCATAACTCCCACAAAAATTTGAGGATCAAAATTTCCTGGTAATATGCACAACTACATATGGTGTCTGTCCTATAAACCAAGTTTGGTTGAATTTGGTTCAGTATGTTCAGAGGAGTTGCGCTGACAAACTTTGTGATGGACAGACGGTCGGACGGACGGACGGACAGATGGACGGACCCGACAAAAAGAATATGTCTCCCCATGAAAGTGGGGGGGAGACATAAAAACAATGGGACCTGACCTTCCTTGCAGGTTAAAAAATGATCATGTTTTGCATGAACATAAAAAAAAAACACTCTTGCATGTCTTATATATATTATAAAATTGTATTACATAATTATGCCATTGTCAGTACTGGTAAAATATGATTGCAGCACATTTGCATAAACATGATTAAATAAAACGTATCAATTTTGATGCACTTGTTTACCTCCTCAAAGTTATAACCCCTTAAAATGGTGGGATAAAGTGCATATCTTGTGTCATAAGAACACATTCAATTCAATAATGAAGGACTTCCCCTATGCAGTTGCAGAGGGGTTCCCTAATAAACTTGGTTTTATTGGGCATTTACTCTTTAAATTCCCATAATTGAAATGGAATACTCCTAAGAATTCCCCTTTGTTGGATAGTCAAGTGTACTATAGCTACTTAATCAACACAATATGTGTTTATTTGGCGTGACCAAAAATTTAAATACCAATGAAGAAGCTGTAGGAATTCATACTGCTAGGAAAAATATATCCATGAATTTTCTTATAAATGCAAAGCATACTCTGAATGTACCTTAAGAAAAATTTCATTTATATTAATTGATCAATCAAGGAGTACTGTTCTTAAACTTGTTAAAGACAGATGGAATATTTTTTAAATTTGTTTTCTATTAGGTATTGATATATTCTTAAACATTTTTGTGGAATATTAATGAAACTTTACCACACAATTCTGCACATAAAAATTATAAGGTATGCAACACCAGTATTCAGATCACATATCATAGAGTTTGATTTCAGGTCGTTTGTTTATCTACAAATGTACTTCCTATTTGCCAACATAACTAAATTTTGTAGGATTTAACTTACTACTTCATAAACAAAATTTTGTCATTTTTGTCTTTTATTGAAAAATGACAAATAAAAGGTTAGGGCAAGAAATCTACCATGATGAAATAAAAACCAACCAAACCAAAAAGAGACAAGAAAAATAAAGATTAAAAACAAATACTGTCTATAGTTTCACAAAATTCAAAAAAAAAAATGTATCTATTAGTAAACTAGACTTTTATTTAAATTTATGTAATGAAGCCCTTCTTTCTTATTTGTTTCACTTGAATAAAATTATATTTTCAGCATGTTTTAACGGACAGTCCTTTGACAAAATACTGTTTAAATTCTAGGTTGGCATTACATTTGTTCTGTATCATATACTATTTTTCCTTATTACATTGTATACAGGAAGTACATTCTTTTTACTTTTCCAAAGCCTGAATAATTTTTTTATTTGGCCTTATTGATTCTATTTCTCGTAGCTGAAAGAGAATGAATAGCCCCTTTGGTGGTATTTAAAAATCAGGACAGGTAATTATGAACACCTATTGTATTGATTGATCGTACTCTTAATCTTTCAACAATGGAATATCACTAGGTGTATTCCATTTCATCTATGGGTATTTGTAGTGCAGATGCACAACAAAAATAAAATAAAAAATATCTAAGTTCAAAGGGCTATAACTCACAAAAATGTTAATCACATGCACTACTACAAACATGTAAAATGTACTTATTTCATGCTGATTCTAGATATCAAGAAGCTACCATTAATAGTTCATGAGAAATTATGGCAATATTGGTACATGTAGGTCAGTGATCATTACATTCATAAACTTGTTTTAAAGATTACACCCTAAAGTATGCAAAGTTTGAAATCAATAATAGTTTTGTTTGTTTCAAAAAAGATTTACAGACAACAGACAGGCGTCAGGCAAACTAAAACCACTATACTCCTGTATGTGGACAAGAATAGCACAATTGGTTCATTGATTCAACAGATTTTTAAAATTGAAAATGAATGAGGCCAGTGGAGGCATAGTGATGGCATAAGCTCACATGAGGTTTGGCAACATGAGCTAAAAATTAGGCACTACATAACTTTTACATCTCACTTGGCATTGCAAGCAGCTACACATTTACAGAATTCATGTAGGCAATATAGTGCATACAGGCTTTTAACTGACTTTTTGTGAAAAATAAGGGCATCTTTAGGGAGTACTTTTATTTTAGGGAAAAATTTCTTAATAGAATAAGGGCTCTTTGAATTTAAAGGTTTCTGTGAAAAAAAAAGGTTAAAAATTCAAAGTGCAATAAAAATGTGCTGAATGTTAAAGAATAAATATTGGTTAATTGATAAAAGCTCCAATTCCAAATTTGTTTTATAAGAACAAATGCCTAGCGAAGTGAGGCATAAATTAAAAATTTTGGTAAAGTTTTTTGTTATTAGTTTAATTATAAACAAAGTGACATTCCGTTTGGGGCGGAAACTAGGAATCTTTAGAAAAAAACCAAGAAATCTGTGAGCTACTGCTCACTTAGTATACCCCCGCTACCCCCAAAACTAACTATGTTGGTTAACAGGAATGAGATATCAGACAGACCTTATTTTTATACTCGCAATAAAGGACTTCATACATAAGCCATATACCAAATATCAAATCACTGTGATATGTAGTTGCTGTGAAAAATGTTACAAAAATTTTCAACAATTGACCAGTAATGTTGAAAATTGACTAAGTCTATAAACAGGAAGTAAATATCTGACATGCCTAGTTTCGATACTGGCGATAAAGGACATCATACTGAAGCCATATATTTAATTTTAAGTCACTGTGATATATAGTTGCTGAGAAAACTGTTACGAAAGTTATATTGCAGACAGACTGAAGGACCAGTATAATAAGGACTTTTTAAAGAATTCACCTTGAAAGTATAAATTAGTTAGGAAAATTATGGGTGCCTCTAAATAAGGGTGAAAATTAGGGCCAGTTAAAAGCCTGTGCAGCATACAGATGGGGAATCATAAACTGGTGATTTGAAATCATACTACTCAATGCCAAAATCTGGGGCTCCAATAATGACATTTAGAAATGACTCCTCAAATTTGACATATTCTTGGTTTTCTGTGCATTTTGCCATTGAAATGGATGGGGCACAGGTATTTACAGTAACAAGATTATTGCTTTTATGGTCAAACAAAATTAAACCACTGTTTATGTTTCTTGGGAGCCTCTTGCTACCTGTTAGGGCTTGTATGAGGTGACTCATTTCTATAATGACTTTCTTTTCCTTATCGGTGTCTTGACCATTTCCTTCCCATAGCAACTCAACCCAACTTGTTTCTAGTTTTCTTTCTAAAATATAAAACAATACATAGGCTTAGGGTCATTCAAATATGTTTTTATACCTTAATTATAGAGTTTTACAATCAACATTTTCTTACTGATTTACCAATAGCTTTATTTTGTGCCATCTTATGTTGTAGCATCATTGCAGCTTATTTCAAACTTTTCACAAAAACTAACACATTTGTGTATTGCATCATAGATTTATTGTTCAAACTATAGAAATTTGATAGCAAACAATATGTAATATGGTATTGTAGTGTCTCTAGCAACACTACAATAAAGTGCTACTTAGCTGTAAAAACTAGGCATGACAAAATAAATACAGGGTTCCCACTATTTTTTGACACAAAATTCAAGGGTTTTTCAAGCACTTTTCAAGGGTATTGAGGTCATTTTCAAGGATTAAAATAGTCCGCAAAAATTTTAAAAAATCAATATTTTTCGGCCTTTTTTTTATCAAACGGTCAACAAATCTGCATATTACAAAATTCCAGGGTTTTTCAAGGATATTTGATAAAATTCAAGGATTTTTCCAGGTTTTTGAACATTGAAATGAAATTCAAGGACTTTTCCAGGTTTCCTTGAATTCAAGGATGGCGTGGGAACCCTGTAAATAGGATTTGATCAAAATTTGTTTATAACTTTTTTATGACATATTAAAAACATTGATAACAAGTAAATCTGTGAGCTTATGCTCACTAGTAGTGGTATCCGTGCTCCCAAAATTATACCAAAGTTTTCTGCAAACAAGAAGTTTATGACTTAGGAGCATAAAATCGGTATACACCACAAATATAGAAAACTGTGACAGAAATTATGTTACGGACAAACAAGGGTAAAACAGTATACCGCCCTCTTCTTTGAAGCGAGGGTATAAAAACAAAATAGGGGGTTTGTGGGCAAAAACTTGAACCCTATTTTGATGATAACATGTGTGGCCACTAAAAGTATGTCTCGCCTGCCGGCACCATCACTAAAATCAACTACCTAAGCTTTCATTTCTTGATATAAACACAAAAAGTGTCTGTATACCCAATATCAGATGCCTAGCTATTATACTATTCAAGCAATCCATTGTCCACACAAGTATTACAAAAAGTTTTCTGCCTGAAGAAAGGACCGAAGTTCACAGAGTCACTGGAGCGAAAAATGAAGTCATGGTCACATGGCATGGTGACAGTTGCGTAAACCATAACCGCAACTGTCTGTATACCCAAAATCAAATGCCTAACTTTTATAATTTTCCAGTAATTCATCCTCCACAAATGTCTTACAAAAAAGTTTTTCGGCCTGAAAAAGACCTTAGTTCACAGAGTCACTAGAGCGTGAAAATGGGGACAGGGTCACGCAGCATGGTGACAGATGCCTAGCTGATATACTTTTCCAGCGATTCATCGTCCACAAAAGTCTTACAAAAAAGTTTACGGACTGAAAAAAGATCTAAGTTCACAGAGTAACTGGAGCATGAAAATGGGGTCAAGGTCATATGGCATGGTGACAGTTGCGTAGACCATAACCTGAACTGTCTGTTTACCAAATATCAGATGCCTAGCTATTATACTTTTCAAGCAATTCATTGTCCACAAAAGTCTTACAAAAAAGTTTACACCGCCGCCGCCGCAAAGTAATACCTATGTCGCGCCTTCCGCGACTATTCGTTGCCGGCGAGACAAAAACCATGAGGATTCTGAAAAAATGACAGAAATCCCCAAAACAAGACCTGCAACAATCCTTCATATACTTTTTGTATGCTGAGTCATGTGAAAATAAATAACATTTAAACCTATTATTTTTAATTTAAATCAACATAACTGTCTTGTAACTATAATTTAAACTATCAAAGCCAGTTACATCTTCATATAGTGTATATCCTTCATGTTAATTAACAAGAGGCTCCCAGGAGCCTGGACCGCTCACCTGATCTCTTATGCTAAAGCCTCTTACCTAGTGTGCAACTGCAACATGGTCTACGTGTACTTGGTAAGTAACATTTAAGAAACTAGTTAGAACTGAAAACACTCTTAAGATAAAAAATACAAAGTTACAAAGCTTTCCAAAAAAAAAGTTGAAATTGATTGAAAACAGTTAAAGGGGGATAGCTCTTAAAAGGAAAATCTGACAAGTTTGACCCTGAAATAATTTTTGTAGATCTCAATGAGCTGAACACTTTTGCAATGCTAACATTTTCTCAAGTTCTTATTGTTTTTAAGATAAAGTTAAAAAAAACTGTGAAAAATGTCAATTTTGACGATTTAGGGGAAATAACTCCAAAAAGGAGTCGTCCCACAATTTGGACTCAATGAAGAGTTTTGTAGAACTGTTGATGCTGAAGAGGAAAGGTTGAATAAGATTTTCTCTATCTCTTATACTTTTCATGCTATAAGCCAAAAACTATGGTTTGACCCCCCTGTTATATTTTAGCAACGGCAGCCATGTTAGTTGGTTGGCATGTATAAATTTCACAAACTTGGTAGATCAAGATCAAATGTACAAAATTCGAAAGCAATCCCTTCAGTGGTTTCAAAGAAGATCTTTGAAGAAAAGTTAACAGACAACGGATACTTAACATGACAAATGCTCACATGACCTTTCGGGTCAGGTGAGCTAAAAATCCATCAAGTGGTTCATGAGAAGTTACACTTGACAAGATATGCAGACAGATGAAGAGACAAATTTGTTGGAGAGAGGTATAAAATTTGTAGGGTTTTGTTAAACAGGAAGGTAAGCAACAAACCTAATATCAAATCGCACAATCATAAAATTGATTCCAACTTTGTAAAATTTGGTCAAAAACGGGTCTTTTAAACAGGAATTTAGAAAATGACATACATGACAGACATTAAACCAAAGCCCATGTAGTAACTTAAAACTATATGGTTTGCATAAATAAATACATACGTTCAATTTTTTTTACTAGCTGGTGGAAGTTGTACACCAAGACCTCCTCAATCTCTTTTTCTGATTGCTTGTCAGAATATACTGGCTGGAAAAACTCTAGCACATCTGATGCCCTGGTTTCAGATTCTTTCTGTACCAAAAATATTGACCCTTCCAGTGGGAACTTTCTCAGTGCATTTAAAATGCCAACAAGTTTCAGACCTAAAAAAAGCAAAGTTTTCTGAAAAGGTTAAGATTATAATTGAACTCCCATAAAATACCCTCACCACAAATCGTAAATTCTGCCATTTGACCTTGAAGTCAAAATTGTCAATGTTATGATTTGTTTTTTGTATAATGAATAAACTAACGCTGGCTATAATATATGTACTTTTAGGGTTGGCACTTTAAAGTCTGAGACCTGTACCAGGGTGGGTCAGAGTGAACTGAATTTTGTTTAAGTAAACAAAATTAATGAAAAAACCTGAATGAGCACTCTCACATAACCCACTCATCCACAATTTTGACCAAGATTATCTATTTTGAGTTGAGAATCAAAAGTTAGTGACTCAGTGTTGTTGTCTTTCAAAGATGGCTCAGTAAACAGGAAGTAGATGATCAATAGACCTAAAAACATATCCGACAATATAGGACCCCTAACCTATGCTGTATACCAAATATCAAAAGCCTATGATCAATAGTTGCTGAGAATTTGTATCACGGACAGACAGAAACAGTAAAAAACATTATACCTTTCCTAACTTTGTGGCGTGGGGTATAATTATGAAGCAAGAGCATGACTCAATATCAAACCTATGAAAAAATATCAAGAGACTTCAGTATGAAGTTTCACAGAAAAGTGTGAGGGAAATTTTGTATGCAAGCCCATATAAAGCATTAAGTACATGATAAAAATATCATTTAAGTTTCAAGTTAGATAGTTGACCTTTGTGGTTATGGCTAGTTTTGTCCATAATATACCCTGGTTTTTTTATTTTAGAGAGGCCTTAAAAGGAGTAAAAGTAACAAAATCAGAAAAAAATGTCATTTTTCATGATTATTTTGTTATTCTTAAAGGTCAGCGACAACGTAGACCATGAATTTCTCATTTGATTTATACATGTAATTATAACTGTGGTCTAAATAGTCGCTGGCATCCCAAAATTAAAATTTTTACCCAGAAATTGGCCATTTTAAGCCAATTTGACAATTTATATTTTGACATGTTATTTCAATTAAATTACATACAAGGTTCTTATAAATTTAGTTGTACATGATTCCTCATCCATTTGACATACTAAATAAGAGTAGGAGTCTACTTTTCAGTTCTCTTACAGGGGGCCAAATTTGGGCCTTACTGTAACTTGTCCTTTTAAGTCATCATCAATCATCATGTATTCAGAGCTAGAATGTAGTCAAGAGCTAGCATTCAAAGCATGCATTGTGCTAAGCATCCAAAGATGCACCTACCATACCAATATGGCTAATGTGGCACTTTTTGGTATAAAGCAGGAATGAACTTAAATCATTCTTCTGTAAGTTGCCATTCATGCCGAAAATGTAGGTCACCATCAATTTTACAACAAATATTTTAACTCCATATATATATATGGAATCTGGCCAAAAAATAATGCATATATTTTATACCTTCTATGAACTGCAAGGCTGCAGGTAGGCCTCTGTAAAACAAAAAGTGCTTCATAATGGCACATTTTGCCTGTTCTTTGTTTTGTTCAGTCAGATTCCTGGTAAAGCCCACCATCTGAAATAGATCTGCCAGTTCCATGAAAACATCTCTCAATGATGTCTCAGTTGTTGCTTCATCAATCTACATGTATAATAAAAGAATTCAAAAAAATTATAATGATTTAAATATGTCCACTGCCGACTAGACATGCATTTACATTTAGGTTACAGTAAGTAATACAACAATAACAAGGATATGTCCAATAGACATAATGCCCCATCCCACAACATTTATTTTTTTCCGCAATAACTAAAGCATCAGTATGGTTGCTATTAAGGCACTTGTCAGTCAGAAGGAATGGATTTTAGCTTAACGATTCTTCTATAAGTGATCATTCATACGGAAAATAAAGGTCAATGCCATCATCCGAAGCATGCATTGTGCTAAGCATCACTAAGTGCACATACCATACCAATATGGTTGATGTGGCACTTGTCAGTAAGTAGGAATATACTTTAACCATTTTTCTGTATGTGATCATTCGGTCACATATCCAGCATCTGAAGCATGCAATGTGCTTATGATCACTAGATGCACCTGCCAAACCAATATGATTGATGTGGCATTCATCAGTAAGTGGGAATTTGGGACAGACAGACGAACAGATGGATGAACGGACGGAGGGACGGGTGAACGGACCTGAACACTATATGCCCCTCTACTTTCGTAGATGGGGCATAAAAAGCTATGCAGAGCACAGCATGATACGATTGCAACATGTTGAACCCTGTACGTTTGCGGCCCAATATGGATTGTCAAATGCTTTGGACACATGCAGCCCATGGTGGACTCGCAAAGCTTTTTGACACATGTATTTTTTGGTGGACTTTCAATGCATATTTGAATTTATTTTTATACATTAATACCAATCTTCAAGGAAAACTTTTGGCCCCATTTCCCCAGAAATGGTAAGAGATATTGCATATTTGATTAAAAAACACAGGCAGGGATTTTTACAAGGATTCCAATGAAAAAAAGATCTGAAAATAAGACCACAAATAAAAAAGTTGATTTTTGGGGTATGCCCCCATTTTGACCCTTCATAGCAATGTAATATTGCAAGATACTTAAAACTGTCATTACATTTTCCTGACAGAATTTATAGAGGAAACAATAAAATAAATGAACAAAATAGTATGACAAATAAATGTTCTACAGCAGTTTTGTTGGTTCAGAGAAAGGGGCCACAATCCCTGAATGCAGTTGTTATAAACTAATTTTAAAACAACGTAACAATTGGTCACCCAACTACAACTACATGTTAAAGCTGTGTACCAAATTTGAAATCAACCCCTTCAATTTGCTATAAAAATTGTGACTAGACAGACAAATGTAATTGCAATATATCCAAATCAACTATTAGTCCAAGATTATAATTATCAAAGGGTTGCACATAGTTGTGCTAAAGATACCCCCACTCGACCTTTTGCAAATAGTAAGTAGATGTCTGACTGATCTGTGCACAACAACATTTACTTAAAAAAAAATTATTCCCCATCTACGAAAGTAGGGGAAATATAGTGTTCAGGTCTGTTCATCCGTCAATCCTAGATCAGGTTTACCTACAGATTGAAGTTAGTTTACCATGAACATGATGAAGAAAGTTTGGTATTGATCATGAAACTTTATACACATAGACAGGATATGAACAAACAAAAAATCATCATAAAATTATAATACCTGTTGTAACATGTAAAGTCAGGCTATTCAAATTCTTCATGTTATAACTTTAATTTTTTAGTAATAGCCAGTATAAACATCTATTCATACCTGTTTGATTGCAGAAACAACATCTTCTCTGTGTGAAAGCTGTTCTACAGACAGTTGACTTGTAGTTGGTTCTTTTTCTTGAAGAATAAAATCAACAACGTATTGGTTCAAACAAGCTGGGCCTGGATGACCTAGCAGAATTGCCCTAGCCACAGCTCTTCCTATATAAAAGTAGTGTTTTTTTTCTATGCTATCAGAAATCAAACTAAAACAGCCATTTTCGAAAACTTCAGTTTTTTCGAAAAGTAGCGTGAAGAACTCCCGTGACAGTCCACCGGAGTCGACACCTTCCTCTCCGATGAATTTCACTTTGATGTCTTTTACCCACTCTTCTTCTGTGCCATTTTCCAGCTGTTCCATTGCTGTTCTTTGGAAAAATCTTCTAATTACAGCGATATCCCAAGTTTCTTTTTTATTGGAACTCATCTTTTCATCGAGAGCTGTAAGAGCTTCTTCCAGTGACCTGTTAATAAAATTTAAAGTCTCATACCTCATAAACCATTTCTGAGTCAATCAAAAATCTCAGTGAAATAATACATAGGATTTTAAAATTATGTTGTTTCTGTATCTAACGGTAAATGCTAATACCGTATTTTGTTCATCTAGTGATCAATATACATGTATTGTAATGAAAAACATCATGCACATGAGATTATATATATATATAGTCTACTACATTCTCATAAGGGTTACAATATGGTCCCATTCAATCTAATGAAGCAGACTGTAGTTAAAAAATATCTCAATGCTACTAAACAGAGTTCTTATCAGATTTACTTGAAAATCTACATACAATGATAAGTACAAAATGTACAAATATATATAAGTTGTCTGATAAAAGGTAAATTAGCAACCAATAAATAAATTTTACAAAATTATTAGTTACATCTGCATTAATCATGTTAATAGAAAATTTGGTTCATTTTCTTGTAAACTTTTATTAAGTAAAAAGAATTTGATCAGATTAGTGGTCTTTTTAACTTCGCCTAATATCATAAAGAAAGTAGCATTGCATCCAGTTTAAACCGGAATACAACAATGAAGTTTATATACTGTATAATCATTTATTTTCGTGGGGATAAAATTTCGTGGTTTAGAGCACAAAACTTAATTGGTGGGGGCAAAATTAATATTCGTGGATTTTTAATTTTTATATACTCTCTTTAACTAAATATTTTAAATTCATGGATTTTTCTTACCCATGAAATAAACGAAAGTTAATACCCCACAAATATTTCTGCTTCTACAGTACCATTTGCAGTTGCACAGACGCCATGTGGAATGTGATTGACAGGTGTATATACTAATACGCCGATTTATACCTATTTTTAGATATTTTCATGGAAAAATGAATTATTTTACTAAATTTTAGCGCTGAATATTTCAATAAATTTATCTATAAGAATTAACTGTAATAATATTTTGGTTTATAGAAGCAATAAACTAAATTCTTAATGGTGCACATTTTACATAATCTGCTTCACGGATTATTCAATGTGCATCATGAAAAATTTAGTTTATGGTTCAATAAATCTAAATATTATTTACATTTAATTTTAATTGAAAATATAACTCCTGATTATTCTATGGTTTCCTCTTAAAAGACATATCGTTTGATATTTAATTTGGTGGGGAACACGTGGCTAAAAGAGAATAATATTAAATAATATTTCCTTTAGCGGATGACTGTCAACTGTGAAAATCAGGAAAATTGACACCCAACTAGTATTATTAATCAACAGTACAGAGGTTTTCCTTTGTGGTACAAAAACTGGTGTTGAGAATGGTATTAAACCAATATATTTTTCATAGCGCTAATACAAACAAAAAAATTAAATTGATTCCGGAATAAAATCGGAAGCTAATTTCCAAATAGACTATTGGCTTGCTTCATGTATATTATTTTCAATGTGACAAGGTTGATTCATTTTTAAGGTATAAAGAACATAGAGCATACAATTCAAAACCCAATCAAAGTCAAAGTAAGACCTGCTAGATGAAGAACAACTACGATGGGTACAATATTTAAGTTTCCATAGACTCCTGACTTATAAAATGTGGCAGGGTTAAAGTTTGGTTGCATTTGGTCCAGTGGTTTCATAATTTTTTGAAAAGTTAAAGGGACCAAAATTCTATCATTTAAAATGGATTTATTAAATACAAACCTTTCTTGTTTTTGCTCTGTTGTAATTTTTTTAGGAGTCTCTGGTGACTTATCAATTTTGATGTCACATAAAGCAGCATGATCTCCTAATTCCGAAACTGCAAACATTTTAAAACAAATTGGGCAACAACTGTATTCCCTGAAAAAAAAAATGTTCTAAAATCATTGTATTTATGTATTACTTAGTATGCATTATCTATGTTTGACATGACCTGCAAAAAGTACCAATGGAGTTTGTTCAACCAAATTTTAATATCTTCTTTAAAAGCAAGAGGCTCCCTGGAGCCTGAATGGCTCACCTGGTCTTGATGTCAACCCTATAAAGAACTTTGTAGAGCTAGATAAGCTGATCATTTATGCAAGCAACAGTTTTTCTCTTTCAGCAATAGTTGCCATTCTGTAGGCCCAAAACTGCAAAATGTTATTTTAAGGGCCATCTGAACAATTTGACTTTTGTTAAGAGCTTAATGAACTGAACATTTAAGCAAGCAACAGCTTTTCTTTATCTGCTATAGTTTTCAATATATAAGCCAAAAACATGAAAACATACATATAATGTAACAGTTTGAGGTGGAATTGCTCACACCGCTTCCTATATACATGTAATGGGCTGGAAAATGACAATCATAATGAAAATGACCGCTCAAAACAGATGTTCAACATTGTAAAGACAAATTTTCTATAAATAAAAATAAGAGCAACTTGTAAAGTCCTTTGGTACTGGTATTTCAAAAGAAATGGTGGGTTGAACCAGGTTTTATGGCATGTAAAAATGAAAGCAAGTTAAATATAAAAATTGGTAAAAAATTGGAACAATCTTGAAACTGACTGCTCAGAAAAAAAAATTCTTTAGCTAAAACCATGATATCTGGCATTTCACTTTTATCTTTATAATATCACATGTACTCAATTTATACACATACATTTATAATCTTCATATTCATAATTATAACATGTAATAGGTGAGCTAAACCAAAAATAAACTCATCATTTAAAACAATAAAATACACAATCATAAAAAGAAATAACAAACAATAAATTATAGTAATAAATAAACCCAACAAAATACACAATCAAACAGAGTTATTATTTCCAGCATCATTTATGGAACTGAGTCATTTCAAAGTTTGGAGTGTCATTTACTAAACAAAACAAGAAATACACAACTTCCAGTCATTTCCTTTATTACAAACAACTCTTTAATAAAGAGTTGCAGGAATGACCTCAGATTATGGCAAAGTACATGTATATTATGTTTCCATTACATCAATCTTTGCAGACAGATTAAGTTTTTACACATCATAATGGCTTGCATGTATTTATTTATTTTATTTCATTTATATTCAATTAAGTGTAATTTATTATTCAGTATAAAAGAATGAATTAAATTTTCTAAATTATAAAAGAATTCTTACAGAACATAAGTGGTGTGTTACTTGCCTTTTTAAGTATATAACCTTTTAAAAAAAATCATCAAAAAATTTTCCAACTTGTTTGACTGTGTACAAGCATTTACAGTTAAACCTGTCCAAACCATACAGAACTGGGACTTCGGAATTTGTTAAGTTTTAGCAGGTGTTCTCAGGGTTAAATCACAACAGGAAATTAAATGGACCATTGATAAATAAAAAGTGAAATGATGTTAACAGTTAAAAGGCAAAGATATTGAATATATTATTATTTGCAGGTAACATAATAACAATATAAAGATATATCCAGGAATTCAAACTAATTTAAGCGTTAAAAAATACAGAAATAAAGAAGGAATATGTCCATGTCATACACAAGCCATACATGTATACCAAATATCAAATCACTGTGATATGTAGTTGCTGAGAAAACTGTAACGAAAATTTTTCCCCTCACGCACGCCCCCCGTCATTCACCATTTTATAACCCGGATTTTTCACTCCGTGAAATCCGGCACATTATAATTGCCTTTGGTAAAAATGAAACCATTTAAGAAATTATATTGTCATTAACAGATTCTTAAAGACATACAACACACGTTAAATTTGTTTGTACAAAATCCTTGATTAGCTCTGCTGAGTTCAGTAAAGACAAGGTTTTATATCATGATTTATAACATAAAGTTATAAAAATTATTTTGGGATTTGGTTTAAAAAGTATTTTTAGGACTTGTAAATTTGTTTGGTTTGATGTGAAATTCGGTTTTGTCATGCTATGGATTGAACAGTCTTCACTGTATTCTACAACAATACTACTGTGGTTTCATTATTATTCGTGGGGTATTAATTTTCATGGTTTTCGTGGGAGGCTTTGACCCACGAAATTTAATACCCCAAGAAAAGGAAATTTAACATGGATCTGTATGCTGCAGACTACAGAACCACGAATTTAAGATTCCATGAAATAGTCCTTTTTCAACAAAATACGAAAATTGGTACCCACGAAAATAAATGAATCCACAGTAAGTATTGTAAAATTTCTACAATCAAGTGAACCAAATTTTAACTTTTTCAATAGCAAGCTATTAAAATATAAAATTTATGTCAAGAGTTGTTGGAAAATTCAAAATTAACAAAAGTAAGGTTGTATAATCTGTTTCTCTGATAAATAAACTGTTAACACAGAGACATGTCTCGCCTGTCGCAACTGGACACAGTATAAAATGAAGTAAAAATCCTCCTTAAACTGATCTTAACTGATGCTTAAGCAGCTGCATACCAAATATAAATGGTGAACCATAACTGCTTTATATAAAACACTCATGACATAAGTAAAAAGTTAAAAAGTGTAAAATCTCAAAGTTAGTAGACCATGACTGCAGGAGCATACAGATAAAATACTTTTGAAATTGATCTGTACTGATGCTAATGCAAGTGCATACCCAATATCAATGATGTACCATAACTGCATCATGTTAAACAGACGTAAGAAAAAAGGTTTACCTCGGCCAAATCGGTGTAAAATTTCAAAGTGAGTAGACCGTGACTGCAGAAGCATACAGATGAAATGCTTTTGAAATTGATCTGTACTAATGCTTATGCAAGTGCATACCCAATATCAATGGTGAACCATAACTGCTTCATGTTAAACAGACTTAAGAAAAAAGGTTAACCTCGACCAAATCAGTGTAAAATTTCAAAGTCAGTAGACCATGACTGCAGGAGCATACAGGTGAAATCCTTTTAAAACTGATCTGTACTGATGCTGATGCAACTGCATACCAAATATCAATGGTGTAACATAACTAGTTCACACAAAACAGACTTAAGCAAAAACTTTAACCAATTGTGGACGCTGCCACCGTCGCCGGAATCACCATACCAAAGTCTCGCCTTTTGCGACATTCATCGCAGGCGAGACAAAAACCATAAATCTTTTCTCCCTGCTGCAAAACAGTACAAAAAGTAAAAGTATGTCTTGCCTGTCGGCACCATGTTAGAACTCATAGATGCCTAGGTACTAAGTATAAGACTTTTTAAGCAGATAATTTTTTCCCAAAGCCTTTAAAAAGACCTGATTGAAGCATAAAATGGGATTAGGGTCACACGACATGATGCCAGTTGCGCATACAACAGCCCCAAGTATCTGTATACCAAATATCAGATGCCTACTTTTCAAATAATCAGTTTGGCCGCAGCTGCCAGAAAGTAATACATATATACCCAAGTCTCGCCTTCCACAACTATTCATGGAAGGTGAGACAAAAACCTGAAGTAAAACAGAACACAAAAAGAACAGTATAATAAAATTATTACTCTGCTATATGCTCCTGGGTTTTCTGATCCTTTTTCTAAAAATAATCATATTTATGAAATTATGCTATACATGACAATTTATACTGCAATAATTCTATCTGTGAAGTCATATTGTACAAACTACATATTAATAAATGATATTATGCTTGCAACTACATGTAGACTTCACTTTTAGGATACACACCCTTATCTGATATGATCAATGATATAGTTGATGGAGGCAAGATATTTACCATATAAGAAAAGAGAGTTCTGATTGGGAAAAAAGGGAATGTGTCCATGGGACAAGTGCCCTTCACACAAAATAGGAAATCCAACAGCAGGGATTGGGAAGGATTTTTTAGCATAGGGCCATTTTTTTCATAGAAATTCAAAATTTCAAGGGGCCATTTCTTAATATTCTATATAAATTTTTGAGATGAGAGGGAGCCATTTTCATTTTTGATGTTTTCCTTAAACATGAAGTAGACAATGGATTGACCTCAAAACACTATGCATCACATCCATATGAAGCTTGTCACCAAATATGAACAACCTAGGACTAATTGCAGATGACTTATGAGTAAACAAAAAGTGGAACTGAACTATGGAACACTGAACTACGGAAGGACATAGGTAAATCAGTTTACCCCACTCATCTTTGAAGTTGGGGTATAAAAAATCTAGGTGCCTAAGATTAAGTTGAAGTCTTTGAATCTTAAATCCTTATTTGTGATGTTTTTTTTTCATTCTATTATTAAAATGAGATTGATAGATTTCTCACTTACCAGTTCACAAGTAAAATCACATATAGGCCTTGATCTTTTTTTAGGCTTTTCCAATTTTATGTCCTCCAATTCCTAAAAAGAAACCATAAACATCAATGCTAAGCACAGCTTACATACATAAATAGATATAAAAAAAGTTGAAGTTCTCATAAAGTAACAATTCAGTTAATTCATGAAATTATTGCAGTTCATCAACAAACAGTTTCATCCCTCGGAGATATACACATGATATATGTAATTTAAACAAGTGTGGCCACTAAAAGTATGTCTCGCCTGCCGGCACCATCACTAAAATCAACTACCTTAGCTTTCATTTCTTGATATAAACAAAAAAAGTGTCTGTATACCTAAAAACAGATGCCTAGTTATTATACTATTCAAGCAATCCATTGTCCACACAAGTATTACAAAAAGTTTTCTGTCTGAAAAAAAGACCTAAGTTCACAGAGTCACTGGAGCGTAAAAATGAGGTCATGGTCACATGGCATGGTGACAGTTGCGTTGTCCATAACCCCAACTGTCTGTTTACCCAATATCAGATGCCTAGCTATTATAACTTTCCAGCAATTCATCGTCCATAAAAGTTTTACAAAAAAGTTTTTTGGCCTGAAAAAAGACCTAAGTTCACAGTCACTAAAGCGTGAAAATGGGGCCATGGTCACATGGCATGGTAACAGTTGCGTAGACCATAACCTAAACTGTCTGTATACCTAATATCAGATGCCTAGCTAATATACTTTTCCAGCAATTCATCGTCCACAAAAGTCTTACAAAAAAGTTTACGGCCTGAAAAATGACCTAAGTTCACAGAGTCACTGGAGCGTGAAAATGGGGTCAGGGTCACATGGCATGGTGACATTTGCGTAGACCATAACCTGAACTGTCTGTATACCAAATATCAGATGCTTAGCTAATATACTTTTCCATCAATTCATCGTCCACAAAAGTCTTACAAAAATGTTTATGGCCTGAAAAAAGACCTAAGTTCACAGAGTCACTGGAGCGTGAAAATGGGGTCAGGGTCACATGGCATGGTGACAGTTGCGTTGACCCTAACCTGAACTGTCTGTTTACCAAATATCAGATGCCTAGCTATTATACTTTTCAAGCAATTCATTGTCCACAAAAGTCTTACAAAAAAGTTTAAATATGCTGTGGTGGGAACAAAAAAAAACCCAGGTATCAGGTATTTTGGTTATGCTGTATATGGGTATTTCAAGTAGTAACATCTCATCAGCAGCATCAAATCTTACATTTCTTGTCTCTTTCTTACACATAGAAATGTGTTCACGTAACTGGTTAACACCAACCATACAAAAACAGTTTAAACATTTTTCTTCTGGCCCACATGAATCGATCTAAAAAGCAAGAAAAACAAATAAAAAATATCTACATGTACATTTTTTTACCTACAAGTTTTTGATGTAAGTAATACTTATATTGGTTTGATTAATATGCATTTTATTTTTAATACCACAAACAGGGAGTGAAATTGAATAATGTTGGCTGTTTTCTATGGGGGTTTTGCTCACACACACTTATTTCAAATCTCATTACATGTATATATTTTGACATTTAAAACATATACCTCATTTAAGAAGCATTCCTTATACTATTTTTAAAGTTTGAATTACCTTAACAATTGTAAATGGCACTGTGGTTTTTCGAGTTCCAAGATGAAGTGGAATAACTTAATAGCAGAGAAACACCATACAAATTCAGTTATGTCTTTAATTTCATGCCAAATATAATATATAATAAATATATATACATGTACATGTAATATGGACTTACAAATGTATGCTGTTGTGCATCAATAAATGAGTTTAAATGTTTAACGAAGTATAGAAAATTGCATTCAGTTTATATTTTTCACTAAAACAAAGTATCAAAATGAATTATGGTTGTTCCAGAATTAAATGTGTGTTTGTGAGTGTGTGTGTGGGGGGGGGGCACTTTTTTCTTTACCCCACCACCCATAAAAAAATAATAAATTTTTATCATTGTTTCTTCACAAAATATTGCTAAAACACCCACCACCCACCATATATGTAATAGAAGTTCCTATCAACCCCCCACCCGTTTAATACTGGTGCAGCCCTTACCAGTAATCGCTACATACATGTACATGTACTTAAATAAAGATGTATATAGATAGTTTTTCGAGGTTTTGTAAACAGGCCGATTTATCATGAAATTTATTTTTAAATCAATAAATTTTACAGTCCTTTCCTTTGGAAATTTTGAGAACTAGCCCGAATTATTGAACTGTTGAACACTGTACAACAATGACCTAGCCCGAACAAAGAAAGTTCACAAGAAGCCACTAGCCCGAATAATTTTTCAGTAGTCCCGGGCTTCGGGGTACCAGTTAAAGGCGAGCACTGATTTTATATTAAATGTACAACTATAATTTTAAAATAAATTTCATGATGAAAGCTTGTTGACCAAAACATGAAAAAGCTTTGCTAGACTTTTAAGTAGCAGAGATTTTATATCTACATGTATCTTTTCTCTATATACATGTACCCGGTACACATACTATGAAAATAAAAGTTCAAAATCCACTGAATTAACAATTAAATAGATATAGTCAGATATAAAAGCTCTGGTTGTACATCTACCGGTATATATATATCATGTACAATGTACCTCTACATCATCTGGTTCCACATCAATATCTACTTGAATTGGCCTCAAATAACAAATTGCCTGCCCAAGCGCACTTTCGTCTGCTAAGAAGGCAACCGTATATCCTCCAGAGGGAACCATCAACTTATCCAACAACTGCCTTCGTCCTGGCTCAGTTCTTAGTATCTCGAAACCACCAATATCGTTCAGCTTTGGGAATATTTCACATATTTTTTCTAAGAAATAATTAGCATCATTATTCTTTTTGAATGTTATTTTTTTTTCTCCCAGTCCAGCCTTTTGGAGAACATGCCTCTCCTCCTTAGTAGGAACATGTTCCTGAAGAAATAATAATAAAATGATTCCAAGAGCTAGTTTAGAAACATGATGCTAATATGTGTTAAACAATAAAATAAATAGGTTTTACCTGGTAGACCCCTCAGCCATTTCACAAAAATGTATAGCTACATGTACATGTACCTTACCTTTAATTATCAAAATTTAGTTGAAAACTAAATTTTTGTGTTAATATAATTAAATTTTTGCAAATGTTTAATAGTCTAGAAAAGATAGTAATAAATATAGGTACATAAACAAAATAATGTGTCATCCAAACACAGTGCCCCGCCTTTATATTTATAAAACAGCTAGATTATTTATTAATTACAAGGCTCACCTCGTTACACATTATTGTCATTAAGCAGGAATTGACTTGAACTTTTCAAAAATTTAGTGCTCATTCATAAAAAAATAAAGGCCACAGCCAGCATCCGAATCATGCATTGTGCTTATTAGCATCACTAGGTGCACCTACAATGTACCATACCAATATCATTGACGTGGCACTTGTTAGTACATTTTGTACATGTAAGTGGGAATTTGAAAATATGGGGATTTGGGACAAACAAAATGACAAACAGACCAGAACACAATACATGTACATGTATGCCCCTCTAATTTCGTAGGCGGGGCATGAATACAAAGCAATTACATGTATATATATAGTACTAAGAACATAAACAGAAAGTAATGTAAATATCAGAAACACAAAAATGTATTGTAATTTGTAACAAGAGGCTCACAGGAGCCTGAATCGCTCACCTGGACTTGATGCCTACCCTATAAAGCATTTTCTAAAGCTAAATGAGCTGAACATTTAAGAAAGTAACAGCTTTTCTCTGCTTAAAAGTTTTCATTCTGTAGCCGTAGGCCCAAATCATTAAAAAACTTTATTTTAGGGGTAGAAACCCCTATAAAGGGGCATCTGATCACTTCGACCCTCGGAAAATTTTTGTAGAGCTATATGAACTGAACATTTAAGCAAGCAATCTATCTGCTATAATTTTCATTCTAAAGGCCAAAAACATGAAAATACATTATTTTAGGGGCTGTACCCCTATGAGGGGTCATCTGACAACTTTGACCCAATAAAGTCTTTTGAAGAGCTAAATGAACTGAACATTTAAGTCAGCAACAGCTTTTCTCTATCTGCTATAGTTTTCATTTGACATGCCAAAAACATGAAAAACTGTCATTTTATGGCTGTAACCGCTATAAGAGGTCATCTGACAACTTTGACCCTATGAAGACTTTTGTAGAGCTAAATGAGCTAAACATATAAGCAAGCAACAGCTATTCTCTATCTGTAATAGCTATCATTTTAGAAGCCAAAACATGCAAAAATGCTATTTTTCACCTTTAAGGACCCGTAACTCCTATATGGGGTCATCTGACAACTTCGACGCAATATGGACTTTTGTAGAGCTTTTGATGCTGAAGTTGTAGCGTGGCATCAGATTTCATCTATCTCTTATACAATGTACTTTTTGATTTACAAGCCAAAAACAGTAGTCTGACCCCCCCTGGTCTATTTTTAGTAACGGTGGCCATGTTTTTTGACGGATCAAAAATCGAAACACAAGTTTGGTGCAGGACACCTTAAGGATAAATCATATCAAGTTTCATTGAATTCTGTTCAGTAGCTACAGAGGAGAAGATTTTTGAAAATTAATAACAGACAACGACAGACGATGACGGACACCAAGTGATGGCAATAGCTCACATGGACCGAATGAGCTAAAAAGTTTTCTTACATGTATCTACCAACCCTTTTTTCTTAAAGAGACCAAATCCACAATGAAGCAATGATTTACATGTATTTGTATTAACAAGAGGCTCTGATGATCATGAATACATGCAGCTTGTCTGGTCTTTAACCTACATGTATAAGGGTCATTTTGACTTCTATGAGCTATTACCTCTATAAGAAATCACCTAATAACCTCAAACAAAAAGAAAGGGTACAATCCTTTACCTTTAAAGGGTCATGATCATATCTTGAAAACATGATTTTAACAAGTAAAAGGGCGGCTGGCCATGTTTCTACCTGGCAACACAACTATCATGACTGTAGTGAAGAATATCCTTAAAATCAATCATATGTATAAAGTTTTATTAAATTCTATTCATTTGTTTTACATGTTTTAGATGAGACGATTTTTTAAAAATTGTTAACAGACAAGGACAGACCCCAAGTAATGGCAATAGCTTACATGAAACTTCAGTTAGTTATTGCTTTACTCCCAACCAGCATGATTTCTGCTATTCCCAACCAGCATGATTTCCACTATATTCGTGAGATGAACATGAAACATGAAATGATGTCATTTTGATGATGAAGTGGAGAAAATGGGGACACAAGGGAAATCAAGGAAAAGTTTTGATTGCCACTGGAAAATGGGGTGACGGGTAGCGACAAGCAATTTAGCCTCCTGCATGGGTCTTACTGAGACCTGCAGAAGGGTTCTTTTGCATGGGAGTAACGTGACAATACAGGTTAGCAAAAATTTGTAAGGATAATAAAAATTATATGATTCAGCCTTAGATTGTGCTAAATTTGTATCACAATATCATGTACCTGTGACGAGTTTGCAAGCGCAAAGAACCTGTGCGTCCAATATGATGTACTGGTAGATGAAACCCCACTAAATCTTCTTGGAATCGAACCATGCCCGCCCCTACTTGTGCTGTATGACCCAAATAAGCTCCTGAGAGCAGATGTTGTGCTTGTTGTGTTTGTATTGGTCATGTTGGTTGGAGCAACTGTTCTGGATGTTCTTTCAGTAGTATCAGTACCTCCTTGTGTCAAGGCATCTGCAGCCTTTCTCAAAAAATCTGCTGCCTGCATGTTATTACTCATTCTCCTACAATTAAACAACAATAACACATGTACTAGACATGTTGGATAGAGGATGAAAAACAAAATTAGTGATCAGGCATAAGACTTCTGAAAATTTCACAGTACAAAATGTACATGTAGCAATGGTTTTTACTTCAAACAGACAACTGAAAAGAACAGGCATAAGGCCATAATCAGTGCCTGTGGCCAGTTAGTAGATTTTGAATTGGGAGGGTGATATTTAAAAAAAAATTATGTTGAACATACATGTAAAAGGAAACTTTGCATAAACAAGAATACTGACAAAGTCAGAAAGGGCCCCACAGCAAAAAATCTAAGTGTTTTCAAAATCATACGAACCTCGATTATAACCACTAAGGCATGTTCCATGAAATGAGTATGAAACTTCAGAGCTGTATTGTTAAGAGGCTGTCCATGTAGAAATCAGGCAAAAGCCTACAGAAGCTGGCACATGAAGAATTTTATCCCAGTAAATTTATTGTTTTAATATATTGTTGGACTCATATGTAAAACAAAAATCACCAGGATTCGTTTGAAAGCATCATGGATGGCTTGTGATTCAGCCCGAAAGTTCATGAACAAAGCAACCAAATTTTGCAAATATTCAAGAGTTATCTCCCCTTTTCTGCATAATTTCAATGCATTCTATGTAAATTTTATCTAAGTTATCACTTCAATAAACCAAAAATCTGCATTTGTTTTGGGGATTGGAGGTTAACCTGATGTGAAATCAATGAAAAGTTTTGAAAAACAAAATTTGTCATGTGCCAGCTATTGCCTGAGTTTTGCTTGGACAGCCTCTTAATAGCATTTGAGTTTTATTGTTAAAAAATTCCAATTCTGTGATTTTCGATAAAAAATGAAGTTTTTTTCCAAAAATATAAAACAAATTTGCACGAAATTTTAATATGCAAATCATGACATGCTACTTATCAGCTGTACAAAATTTCAGAACTGTATAAGTAATAGTTTTCGAGTTTTAGTGTTCATAAAATCGAATTTTCAAAATATTTCACGGATTTGCACAAAATTTTTATTTGCAAATCATGGCATGCAACTTAGCAACTGCACAAAGTTTCAGAACTGTATTGTCAATAGTTTTTGAGTTTTAGTGTTCACAAAGTCCAATTCTCAAAATCTGTAATTTTCTAGAAAAATTGAAGTTTTTTTCAAAAATATTTCACATTTTTACATGAAATTTTAATATGCAAATTATGACATGCTACTGGACAAAATTTCAGAACTGTGTTGTCAATAGTTTTTGAGTTTTAGTGTTCACAAGAATTGTCTTCGATGTAGGGCTCAATATGGTTTAGGCTACAATGTAGTATATTGGTTTGTCCCATTTCAGGCACTGATAATTAAAAAATTCCTAGATTCTCATTTCAATTAATTTTTTAAAGATATGGGGTGGAGGAATTTTATATTTCATCTTCTAACCATTTTGATAAATAAAAAGGGTCACCTAGCGCAGCATGATACGACCGCAACATGTCAAACCCTGTACATTTTAGGCCTTATATGGATAGTCAATTGCTCTGGACACATGCAGCCCATGGTGGACTGACAAGGTTTGGTTTTTTTTTGGGGGGGGGAGGGGGGGACTTTCCACCCAATTTCACAAGGAATTCATTTTTTTCAAAAGGAGACCAAAATAAATTACAATCATGAGAATTACCCCTTTTGGCCCCTTATTAAGGGTATCTGCTTAAATTTTTAAAACTCAGTCGTAAACAATGCATGCGTGCTTTTTTGTAACAAACCAGAATGCACCGGAAGAGTAGGTTTTCAAAAAGAAGACTTAACTCAAACTGTGTACTAACCACATTTCTATTTGTTAAAGTTTCAATAATTTGTTGAAAATGATATTTAACCGTTTTGAAGAATGGAATATTTTCAAAATGTGCCGAAAAATATATTTACACAATTTCAATCATTCTGGTTTTGACAAAGAAACATGACCGAATTATACAACAATGAGGAAGGAAAAATGCTTGCGATTAAAAAAAAAGTGTTTGAATAAATAATACAAATTTATGACATGTATAATGACAAAACTTGAATTTTCAGTTGAACCATGGTTAACCATGATAATCTAGTATTCATTTCTTCTTGCATGTGCTGTTTACATTGAAATAAAATGCATTGACTTCACGAGGTTAATTGAAACTTTAACAGTTTAACAGAACAAATTTATGATTACTGGAAATAATTATAATTGAGAAACTTTCATTGGTTTCACTGTTTTTACAATGCAAGATTGCCTTAAATTTTAATTAAGATTTTTAATCAGGGTACGTGGCTTGGCCGTTTTTACAGGTTAGCCAATTATGAACATAATTACTGACATCAAACAACCGAAGACTGAAGTGTATATAATATATCATACATACATGCAGAATTCTTTAATGATCCTGTTGGGTAATGGGTGTAGTGGTTTTTGAGAACTTCGGAAGGAGTTTCAGTGTATTGCTATGTATCAGTTGCAATTCACTGACAAATTATTTAAAAACTCTGTCCAGATGAAAAAGAAAATAATTTTAAAGAGGCCCAGATTGTTTAACTCTAATTTGTTGGTATAGCTGTGTTTTGTTGGAAAATATGGATGTAATCTGTTACTTATTCTCCCAAGGATAATAGTATATTGACCAAAATAATAACAATCTGGGTTGTGACTATAAAATTTTGAAAATGAAAATTGAAAGAAGAAAGATGTTGCTCAAACAATATGTTACACAGGCACAAATATAGTACTACCTACAGCTACATGTAGGCTAGCACAACAACCAGCCTTCTTTTGAAAAATGTCTTTGGTGGGGGGGGGGGGCATGCCTCTAGGACGGCT
Source organism: Arcuatula senhousia (assembly GCA_963971305.1). Taxonomy (NCBI): domain Eukaryota; kingdom Metazoa; phylum Mollusca; class Bivalvia; order Mytilida; family Mytilidae; genus Arcuatula; species Arcuatula senhousia. The sequence goes on from CAXARO010000984.1 coordinate 41,680, forward strand.
TCAACGTCCTTACTGCTGACACCTGGGCTTCTACTTTTTCAAATCTACAATGAAGGGGCCAAGTTTGCTACTGGTTCAAAAAAGTTAACTTCTGTCCCTGTACTACATGAACCTTTCATTTTTGCCCCTAACCGCAAATGCATGAAAGGGAGGGAAGTATCACAAAATTTACCCTCAATTTTGTTAATTCACTACTTGACAAGAATTAATGTGCAAAAAAATCTATGAAATCTTAAAATAAAAAAGTTTCGATTTAAGCCCTTTTTGACCCCTTATTACATAAGCAATAAAACTATATAATTGTCAATAAATTTATTGCCAACCATCATAGGCGGATCCAGGGGGGGGGCTGGGGGGCCCAGCCCCCTTTTTGGCGGAAAAATTTGGTTGAATATATAGGAAATCATTGAAGTGTGACCAAAGCGGGCCCCCTCTTAGGTCAGTCAGTGGGCCCCCTCTTTTCAGAATTTCTGGATCCGCCACTGACCATAGACCTGTATATATACAGAAGCTAATTTGGGACTAGCATATTGGTTTTCAATGAATATAAATTCAGGGAGGGGTCCATAAACAAATAATATGGAAGAGTACCAAGCTGACTAGTACCAAGAACAGAAATGTCTTTGTAGTATCGGTACTGAAATGACCAGTACATGTACCTAATTGATCATAGGGGGAAAAATTTTGGTTGAATTATATATAGGAAATCATTGAAATGTGGCCAAAGCAGGCCCCCTCTTAGGCTAGTCCAAATAATTTGGCCATTAAGGGGAAGGCTAACGTTTTTTATTTGGATTTTTTCTTGGTAGCCTCCTGTTACAGGAAGGCCTAACATCAAAAATCATAAAAAAAGCCTTACAAGACGTCCTAATATTTGGACTACTTTTAGGCCAGTCAATGGGCCCCCTCTTTTCAGAATTTCTGGATATCCCCACAACACCCTCCCCCTTTTCTTCTGAGGACGGTGTTTATTCTCGTGGGGCTACTGCAGGAGGGCTGCCGACATCCAATGTCATCTCACTGTAGCGAACACCTGCAGTATCATAAATTTTGTGGCAGCCCAGCCACCCCGGACCCGGTCCTGGATGGCAGGGTTACTACTGTTTTTTTTTTATGAGACAAGTGCCTGTGTTTGGGTTTAGAAAGTTGTAGAAGCAATCACTATTAAATACATACCCTGTTCACATTTCAGTCTGGAGTGCGCTTCTTCTTTATTTCCGTTTCTATCAAGAGCGCCCACTACCGGCGGCAAATTTCAAACTTCCGGTAAAAAATCACTCATGAGTAACGTGTTCTTTCTTCATTTGTAAAATGTTAATGCGTACTTTGTAAGCGTGACAATTTTGAAAAATATATATAAATACAAATAACGGATAATTAAGTTCAGGAGTTACAATAAACGAAAAAAGATAATTGTAAACTAGCTTTGAGAGGGAAATAATTGACGAATACACAAAGAACAAATTAACCATTATAAAAGAAGTAAAGCACCCATGAACGAAACTACATGAAACAAATAAAAACATAAGGTAATTACAGGCTACAAAGTGAGAAAATGTACTTCTCAAATAAATAATTGACAAATTTACACTGAAGAAAGAAATAATTGAACATGTAAGGAATTGCAAATCTACACATTAACAAAGAACAAATGAACATATTTGTGGCGGA
>CAXARO010000985.1:0-51028 GCA_963971305.1 Arcuatula senhousia
CTAGTCTGTCTGTTTGTAAGTAGACAAAAATATTTTGAAAATAAACCTTTCGTTAGTAGATAATTATTCATAAAGATTTTAAAAAGTTCAACAGAAAAGAATAAAAAAAATATTGAGAGAAAATGTTTGACTATTTTTAAGTTACCTAAATATTTCTTGGTAATTCTTGTATACAGCCCATATATTTGATGTATCAATGTCAAAGCAACTAATCCAACGTAAAAGCAATGTCTAATCGCCATCATCCAAGTCGACTGTTAGTCCTCAACTATTCCTTTTCATGCCATCTTTAAATTGCTTCGTTATTTTCAAATTGTGAATTTTAGTTGCTTTGCAATGGTTTCACTCAACTCTATTTCAATATCGGTAAAATAAAACTCTCAAGTTTAACAAATAACAGAAATCGAACATACTTATGACATATCCAATCATATAAAGATAGAAAAAATAGCAATCATACATTCAAATTTGTATTAAAATTTGTGCTTTATGATAGGGTTGTTTAATTAAAAACTTCAATATATAATATCTCCGATATTAGGACCAGCGTCAAGTTGGTTCAATATTCAACATTCAACCTTCAACATTCAAATTTTTTTTTGTTAGTTCAACATTCAAAATTTTTCTTACTTCAATATTGAAACAGATTTTGTTTCAACATTCAACATTCAAAATTTTTTTACTTCAATATTGAAACAGATTTTGTTTCAACATTCAACATTCAAAATTTTTTTACTTCAATATTGAAACAGATTTTGTTTCAACATTCAACATTCAAAATTTTTCTTACTTCAATATTGAAACAGATTTTGTTTCAACATTCAACATTCAAAATTTTTTTACTTCAATATTGAAACAGATTTTGTTTCAACATTCAACATTCAAAATTTTTCTTACTTCAATATTGAAAAAGATTTTGTTTCAACATTCAACATTCAAAATTTTTTCACTTCAATATTGAAACAGATTTTGTTTCAACATTTCAACATTCAAAATTTTTTTACTTCAATATTGACACAGATTTTGTTTCAACATTCAACATTCAAAATTTTTCTTACTTCAATATTGAAACAGATTTTGTTTCAACATTCAACATTCAAAATTTTTTTACTTCAATATTGAAACAGATTTTGTTTCAACATTCAACATTCAAAATTTTTTTACTTCAATATTGAAACAGATTTTGTTTCAACATTCAACATTCAAAATTTTTCTTACTTCAATATTGAAACAGATTCTGTTTCAACATTCAACATTCAAAATTTTTCTTACTTCAATATTGAAACAGATTTTGTTTCAACATTCAACATTCAAATTTTTTTTACTTCAATATTAAAACAGATTTTGTTTCAACATTCAACATTCAAAATTTTTCTTACTTCAATATTGAAACAGATTCTGTTTCAACATTCAACATTCAAAATTTTTCTTAGTTCAATATTGAAACAGATTTTGTTTCAACATTCAACATTCAAATTTTTTTTACTTCAATATTGAAACAGATTTTGTTTCAACATTCAACATTCAAAATTTTTTTACTTCAATATTGAAACAGATTTTGTTTCAACATTCAACATTCAAAATTTTTCTTACTTCAATATTGAAACAGATTCTGTTTCAACATTCAACATTCAAAATTTTTCTTACTTCAATATTGAAACAGATTTTGTTTCAACATTCAACATTCAAAATTTTTCTTACTTCAATATTGAAACAGATTTTGTTTCAACATTCAACATTCAAAATTTTTTTACTTCAATATTGAAACAGATTTTGTTTCAACATTCAACATTCAAAATTTTTCTTACTTCAATATTGAAACAGATTTTGTTTCAACATTCAAGATTCAAAATTTTTTTACTTCAATATTGAAACAGATTTTGTTTCAACATTCAACATTCAAAATTTTTTTACTTCAATATTGAAACAGATTTTGTTTCAACATTCAACATTCAAAATTTTTCTTACTTCAATATTGAAACAGATTCTGTTTCAACATTCAACATTCAAAATTTTTCTTACTTCAATATTGAAACAGATTTTGTTTCAACATTCAACATTCAAATTTTTTTTACTTCAATATTGAAACAGATTTTGTTTCAACATTCAACATTCAAAATTTTTCTTACTTCAATATTGAAACAGATTCTGTTTCAACATTCAACATTCAAAATTTTTCTTAGTTCAATATTGAAACAGATTTTGTTTCAACATTCAACATTCAATTTTTTTTTACTTCAATATTGAAACAGATTTTGTTTCAACATTCAACATTCAAAATTTTTTACTTCAATATTGAAACAGATTTTGTTTCAACATTCAACATTCAAATTTTTTCTTACTTCAATATTGAAACAGATTCTGTTTCAACATTCAACATTCAAAATTTTTCTTACTTCAATATTGAAACAGATTTTGTTTCAACATTCAACATTCAAAATTTTTCTTACTTCAATATTGAAACAGATTTTGTTTCAACATTCAACATTCAAAATTTTTTTACTTCAATATTGAAACAGATTCTGTTTCAACATTCAACATTCAAAATTTTTCTTACTTCAATATTGAAACAGATTTTGTTTCAACATTTAACATTCAAAATTTTTCTTACTTCAATATTGAAACAGATTTTGTTTCAACATTCAACATTCAAAATTTTTTTACTTCAATATTGACACAGATTTTGTTTCAACATTCAACATTCAAAATTTTTTACTTCAATATTGAAACAGATTTTGTTTCAACATTCAACATTCAAATTTTTTCTTACTTCAATATTGAAACAGATTCTGTTTCAACATTCAACATTCAAAATTTTTCTTACTTCAATATTGAAACAGATTTTGTTTCAACATTCAACATTCAAAATTTTTCTTACTTCAATATTGAAACAGATTTTGTTTCAACATTCAACATTCAAAATTTTTTTACTTCAATATTGAAACAGATTCTGTTTCAACATTCAACATTCAAAATTTTTCTTACTTCAATATTGAAACAGATTTTGTTTCAACATTTAACATTCAAAATTTTTCTTACTTCAATATTGAAACAGATTTTGTTTCAACATTCAACATTCAAAATTTTTTTACTTCAATATTGAAACAGATTTTGTTTCAACATTCAACATTCAAAATTTTTTTACTTCAATATTGAAACAGATTTTGTTTCAACATTCAACATTCAAAATTTTTCTTACTTCAATATTGAAACAGATTTTGTTTCAACATTCAACATTCAAATTTTTTTTACTTCAATATTAAAACAGATTTTGTTTCAACATTCAACATTCAAAATTTTTCTTACTTCAATATTGAAACAGATTCTGTTTCAACATTCAACATTCAAAATTTTTCTTAGTTCAATATTGAAACAGATTTTGTTTCAACATTCAACATTCAAATTTTTTTTACTTCAATATTGAAACAGATTTTGTTTCAACATTCAACATTCAAAATTTTTTTACTTCAATATTGAAACAGATTTTGTTTCAACATTCAACATTCAAAATTTTTCTTACTTCAATATTGAAACAGATTCTGTTTCAACATTCAACATTCAAAATTTTTCTTACTTCAATATTGAAACAGATTTTGTTTCAACATTCAACATTCAAAATTTTTCTTACTTCAATATTGAAACAGATTTTGTTTCAACATTCAACATTCAAAATTTTTTTACTTCAATATTGAAACAGATTTTGTTTCAACATTCAACATTCAAAATTTTTCTTACTTCAATATTGAAACAGATTTTGTTTCAACATTCAAGATTCAAAATTTTTTTACTTCAATATTGAAACAGATTTTGTTTCAACATTCAACATTCAAAATTTTTTTACTTCAATATTGAAACAGATTTTGTTTCAACATTCAACATTCAAAATTTTTCTTACTTCAATATTGAAACAGATTCTGTTTCAACATTCAACATTCAAAATTTTTCTTACTTCAATATTGAAACAGATTTTGTTTCAACTTTCAACATTCAAATTTTTTTTACTTCAATATTGAAACAGATTTTGTTTCAACATTCAACATTCAAAATTTTTCTTACTTCAATATTGAAACAGATTCTGTTTCAACATTCAACATTCAAAATTTTTCTTAGTTCAATATTGAAACAGATTTTGTTTCAACATTCAACATTCAATTTTTTTTTACTTCAATATTGAAACAGATTTTGTTTCAACATTCAACATTCAAAATTTTTTACTTCAATATTGAAACAGATTTTGTTTCAACATTCAACATTCAAATTTTTTCTTACTTCAATATTGAAACAGATTCTGTTTCAACATTCAACATTCAAAATTTTTCTTACTTCAATATTGAAACAGATTTTGTTTCAACATTCAACATTCAAAATTTTTCTTACTTCAATATTGAAACAGATTTTGTTTCAACATTCAACATTCAAAATTTTTTTACTTCAATATTGAAACAGATTCTGTTTCAACATTCAACATTCAAAATTTTTCTTACTTCAATATTGAAACAGATTTTGTTTCAACATTTAACATTCAACATTTTTCTTACTTCAATATTGAAACAGATTTTGTTTCAACATTCAACATTCAAAATTTTTTTACTTCAATATTGACACAGATTTTGTTTCAACATTCAACATTCAAAATTTTTTACTTCAATATTGAAACAGATTTTGTTTCAACATTCAACATTCAAATTTTTTCTTACTTCAATATTGAAACAGATTCTGTTTCAACATTCAACATTCAAAATTTTTCTTACTTCAATATTGAAACAGATTTTGTTTCAACATTCAACATTCAAAATTTTTCTTACTTCAATATTGAAACAGATTTTGTTTCAACATTCAACATTCAAAATTTTTTTACTTCAATATTGAAACAGATTCTGTTTCAACATTCAACATTCAAAATTTTTCTTACTTCAATATTGAAACAGATTTTGTTTCAACATTTAACATTCAAAATTTTTCTTACTTCAATATTGAAACAGATTTTGTTTCAACATTCAACATTCAAAATTTTTTTACTTCAATATTGAAACAGATTTTGTTTCAACATTCAACATTCAAAATTTTTTTACTTCAATATTGAAACAGATTTTGTTTCAACATTCAACATTCAAAATTTTTCTTACTTCAATATTGAAACAGATTTTGTTTCAACATTCAACATTCAAAATTTTTTTACTTCAATATTGAAACAGATTTTGTTTCAACATTCAACATTCAAAATTTTTCTTACTTCAATATTGAAACAGATTTTGTTTCAACATTCAACATTCAAAATTTTTTCACTTCAATATTGAAACAGATTTTGTTTCAACATTCAACATTCAAAATTTTTTTACTTCAATATTGACACAGATTTTGTTTCAACATTCAACATTCAAAATTTTTTTACTTCAATATTGACACAGATTTTGTTTCAACATTCAACATTCAAAATTTTTCTTACTTCAATATTGAAACAGATTCTGTTTCAACATTCAACATTCAAAATTTTTCTTACTTCAATATTGAAACAGATTTTGTTTCAACATTCAACATTCAAAATTTTTCTTACTTCAATATTGAAACAGATTTTGTTTCAACATTCAACATTCAAAATTTTTCTTACTTCAATATTGAAACAGATTTTGTTTCAACATTCAACATTCAAAATTTTTTTACTTCAATATTGAAACAGATTCTGTTTCAACATTCAACATTCAAAATTTTTCTTACTTCAATATTGAAACAGATTTTGTTTCAACATTCAACATTCAAAATTTTTCTTTCTTCAATATTGAAACAGATTCTGTTTCAACATTCAACATTCAAAATTTTTCTTACTTCAATATTGAAACAGATTTTGTTTCAACATTCAACATTCAAATTTTTTCTTACTTCAATATTGAAACAGATTTTGTTTCAACATTCAACATTCAAAATTTTTCTTACTTCAATATTGAAACAGATTTTGTTTCAACATTCAACATTCAAATTTTTTTTACTTCAATATTAAAACAGATTTTGTTTCAACATTCAACATTCAAAATTTTTCTTACTTCAATATTGAAACAGATTCTGTTTCAACATTCAACATTCAAAATTTTTCTTACTTCAATATTGAAACAGATTTTGTTTCAACATTCAACATTCAAAATTTTTTTACTTCAATATTGAAACAGATTCTGTTTCAACATTCAACATTCAAAATTTTTCTTACTTCAATATTGAAACAGATTTAAGAAAAATTTTGAATGTTGAATGTTGAAACAAAATCTGTTTTAATATTGAAGTAAAAAAAATTTGAATGTTGAATGTTGAAACATAATCTGTTTCAATATTGAAGTAAGAAAAATTTTGAATGTTGAATGTTGAAACAAAATCTGTTTCAATATTGAAGTAAAAAAATTTTGAATGTTGAATGTTGAAACAAAATCTGTTTCAATATTGAAGTAAAAAAATTTTGAATGTTGAATGTTGAAACAAAATCTGTTTCAATATTGAAGTAAGAAAAATTTTGAATGTTGAATGTTGAAACAGAATCTGTTTCAATATTGAAGTAAGAAAAATTTTGAATGTTGAATGTTGAAACAAAATCTGTTTTAATATTGAAGTAAAAAAAATTTGAATGTTGAATGTTGAAACAAAATCTGTTTCAATATTGAAGTAAGAAAAATTTTGAATGTTGAATGTTGAAACAAAATCTGTTTCAATATTGAAGTAAGAAAAAATTTGAATGTTGAATGTTGAAACAAAATCTGTTTCAATATTGAAGTAAGAAAAATTTTGAATGTTGAATGTTGAAACAGAATCTGTTTCAATATTGAAGAAAGAAAAATTTTGAATGTTGAATGTTGAAACAAAATCTGTTTCAATATTGAAGTAAGAAAAATTTTGAATGTTGAATGTTGAAACAGAATCTGTTTCAATATTGAAGTAAAAAAATTTTGAATGTTGAATGTTGAAACAAAATCTGTTTCAATATTGAAGTAAGAAAAATTTTGAATGTCGAATGTTGAAACAGAATCTGTTTCAATATTGAAGTAAGAAAAATTTTGAATGTTGAATGTTGAAACAAAATCTGTTTTAATATTGAAGTAAAAAAAATTTGAATGTTGAATGTTGAAACAAAATCTGTTTCAATATTGAAGTAAGAAAAATTTTGAATGTTGAATGTTGAAACAAAATCTGTTTCAATATTGAAGTAAGAAAAAATTTGAATGTTGAATGTTGAAACAAAATCTGTTTCAATATTGAAGTAAGAAAAATTTTGAATGTTGAATGTTGAAACAGAATCTGTTTCAATATTGAAGAAAGAAAAATTTTGAATGTTGAATGTTGAAACAAAATCTGTTTCAATATTGAAGTAAGAAAAATTTTGAATGTTGAATGTTGAAACAGAATCTGTTTCAATATTGAAGTAAAAAAATTTTGAATGTTGAATGTTGAAACAAAATCTGTTTCAATATTGAAGTAAGAAAAATTTTGAATGTTGAATGTTGAAACAGAATCTGTTTCAATATTGAAGTAAGAAAAATTTTGAATGTTGAATGTTGAAACAAAATCTGTTTTAATATTGAAGTAAAAAAAATTTGAATGTTGAATGTTGAAACAAAATCTGTTTCAATATTGAAGTAAGAAAAATTTTGAATGTTGAATGTTGAAACAAAATCTGTTTCAATATTGAAGTAAGAAAAAATTTGAATGTTGAATGTTGAAACAAAATCTGTTTCAATATTGAAGTAAGAAAAATTTTGAATGTTGAATGTTGAAACAGAATCTGTTTCAATATTGAAGAAAGAAAAATTTTGAATGTTGAATGTTGAAACAAAATCTGTTTCAATATTGAAGTAAGAAAAATTTTGAATGTTGAATGTTGAAACAGAATCTGTTTCAATATTGAAGTAAAAAAATTTTGAATGTTGAATGTTGAAACAAAATCTGTTTCAATATTGAAGTAAGAAAAATTTTGAATGTTGAATGTTGAAACAAAATCTGTTTCAATATTGAAGTAAAAAAATTTTGAATGTTGAATGTTGAAACAAAATCTGTTTCAATATTGAAGTAAGAAAAATTTTGAATGTTAAATGTTGAAACAAAATCTGTTTCAATATTGAAGTAAGAAAAATTTTGAATGTTGAATGTTGAAACAGAATCTGTTTCAATATTGAAGTAAAAAAATTTTGAATGTTGAATGTTGAAACAAAATCTGTTTCAATATTGAAGTAAGAAAAATTTTGAATGTTGAATGTTGAAACAAAATCTGTTTCAATATTGAAGTAAGAAAAATTTTGAATGTTGAATGTTGAAACAGAATCTGTTTCAATATTGAAGTAAGAAAAAATTTGAATGTTGAATGTTGAAACAAAATCTGTTTCAATATTGAAGTAAAAAATTTTGAATGTTGAATGTTGAAACAAAATCTGTGTCAATATTGAAGTAAAAAAATTTTGAATGTTGAATGTTGAAACAAAATCTGTTTCAATATTGAAGTAAGAAAAATTTTGAATGTTAAATGTTGAAACAAAATCTGTTTCAATATTGAAGTAAGAAAAATTTTGAATGTTGAATGTTGAAACAGAATCTGTTTCAATATTGAAGTAAAAAAATTTTGAATGTTGAATGTTGAAACAAAATCTGTTTCAATATTGAAGTAAGAAAAATTTTGAATGTTGAATGTTGAAACAAAATCTGTTTCAATATTGAAGTAAGAAAAATTTTGAATGTTGAATGTTGAAACAGAATCTGTTTCAATATTGAAGTAAGAAAAAATTTGAATGTTGAATGTTGAAACAAAATCTGTTTCAATATTGAAGTAAAAAATTTTGAATGTTGAATGTTGAAACAAAATCTGTTTCAATATTGAAGTAAAAAAAAATTGAATGTTGAATGTTGAAACAAAATCTGTTTCAATATTGAACTAAGAAAAATTTTGAATGTTGAATGTTGAAACAGAATCTGTTTCAATATTGAAGTAAGAAAAAATTTGAATGTTGAATGTTGAAACAAAATCTGTTTCAATATTGAAGTAAAAAATTTTGAATGTTGAATGTTGAAACAAAATCTGTGTCAATATTGAAGTAAAACAATTTTGAATGTTGAATGTTGAAACAAAATCTGTTTCAATATTGAAGTAAGAAAAATTTTGAATGTTAAATGTTGAAACAAAATCTGTTTCAATATTGAAGTAAGAAAAATTTTGAATGTTGAATGTTGAAACAGAATCTGTTTCAATATTGAAGTAAAAAAATTTTGAATGTTGAATGTTGAAACAAAATCTGTTTCAATATTGAAGTAAGAAAAATTTTGAATGTTGAATGTTGAAACAAAATCTGTTTCAATATTGAAGTAAGAAAAATTTTGAATGTTGAATGTTGAAACAGAATCTGTTTCAATATTGAAGTAAGAAAAAATTTGAATGTTGAATGTTGAAACAAAATCTGTTTCAATATTGAAGTAAAAAATTTTGAATGTTGAATGTTGAAACAAAATCTGTTTCAATATTGAAGTAAAAAAAAATTGAATGTTGAATGTTGAAACAAAATCTGTTTCAATATTGAACTAAGAAAAATTTTGAATGTTGAATGTTGAAACAGAATCTGTTTCAATATTGAAGTAAGAAAAATTTTGAATGTTGAATGTTGAAACAAAATCTGTTTCAATATTGAAGTAAAAAAAATTTGAATGTTGAATGTTGAAACAAAATCTGTTTCAATATTGAAGTAAGAAAAATTTTGAATGTTGAATGTTGAAACAGAATCTGTTTCAATATTGAAGTAAGAAAAAATTTGAATGTTGAATGTTGAAACAAAATCTGTTTCAATATTGAAGTAAAAAAATTTTGAATGTTGAATGTTGAAACAAAATCTGTTTCAATATTGAAGTAAAAAAATTTTGAATCTTGAATGTTGAAACAAAATCTGTTTCAATATTGAAGTAAGAAAAATTTTGAATGTTGAATGTTGAAACAAAATCTGTTTCAATATTGAAGTAAAAAAATTTTGAATGTTGAATGTTGAAACAAAATCTGTTTCAATATTGAAGTAAGAAAAATTTTGAATGTTGAATGTTGAAACAAAATCTGTTTCAATATTGAAGTAAGAAAAATTTTGAATGTTGAATGTTGAAACAGAATCTGTTTCAATATTGAAGTAAGAAAAATTTTGAATGTTGAATGTTGAAACAAAATCTGTTTCAATATTGAAGTAAAAAAATTTTGAATGTTGAATGTTGAAACAAAATCTGTTTCAATATTGAAGTAAAAAAAATTTGAATGTTGAATGTTGAAACAAAATCTGTTTCAATATTGAACTAAGAAAAATTTTGAATGTTGAATGTTGAAACAGAATCTGTTTCAATATTGAAGTAAGAAAAATTTTGAATGTTGAATGTTGAAACAAAATCTGTTTTAATATTGAAGTAAAAAAAATTTGAATGTTGAATGTTGAAACAAAATCTGTTTCAATATTGAAGTAAGAAAAATTTTGAATGTTGAATGTTGAAACAAAATCTGTTTCAATATTGAAGTAAAAAAATTTTGAATGTTGAATGTTGAAACAAAATCTGTTTCAATATTGAAGTAAAAAAATTTTGAATGTTGAATGTTGAAACAAAATCTGTTTCAATATTGAAGTAAGAAAAATTTTGAATGTTAAATGTTGAAACAAAATCTGTTTCAATATTGAAGTAAGAAAAATTTTGAATGTTGAATGTTGAAACAGAATCTGTTTCAATATTGAAGTAAAAAAATTTTGAATGTTGAATGTTGAAACAAAATCTGTTTCAATATTGAAGTAAGAAAAATTTTGAATGTTGAATGTTGAAACAAAATCTGTTTCAATATTGAAGTAAGAAAAATTTTGAATGTTGAATGTTGAAACAGAATCTGTTTCAATATTGAAGTAAGAAAAAATTTGAATGTTGAATGTTGAAACAAAATCTGTTTCAATATTGAAGTAAAAAATTTTGAATGTTGAATGTTGAAACAAAATCTGTGTCAATATTGAAGTAAAAAAATTTTGAATGTTGAATGTTGAAACAAAATCTGTTTCAATATTGAAGTAAGAAAAATTTTGAATGTTAAATGTTGAAACAAAATCTGTTTCAATATTGAAGTAAGAAAAATTTTGAATGTTGAATGTTGAAACAGAATCTGTTTCAATATTGAAGTAAAAAAATTTTGAATGTTGAATGTTGAAACAAAATCTGTTTCAATATTGAAGTAAGAAAAATTTTGAATGTTGAATGTTGAAACAAAATCTGTTTCAATATTGAAGTAAGAAAAATTTTGAATGTTGAATGTTGAAACAGAATCTGTTTCAATATTGAAGTAAGAAAAAATTTGAATGTTGAATGTTGAAACAAAATCTGTTTCAATATTGAAGTAAAAAATTTTGAATGTTGAATGTTGAAACAAAATCTGTTTCAATATTGAAGTAAAAAAAAATTGAATGTTGAATGTTGAAACAAAATCTGTTTCAATATTGAACTAAGAAAAATTTTGAATGTTGAATGTTGAAACAGAATCTGTTTCAATATTGAAGTAAGAAAAATTTTGAATGTTGAATGTTGAAACAAAATCTGTTTCAATATTGAAGTAAAAAAAATTTGAATGTTGAATGTTGAAACAAAATCTGTTTCAATATTGAAGTAAGAAAAATTTTGAATGTTGAATGTTGAAACAGAATCTGTTTCAATATTGAAGTAAGAAAAATTTTGAATGTTGAATGTTGAAACAAAATCTGTTTCAATATTGAAGTAAAAAAATTTTGAATGTTGAATGTTGAAACAAAATCTGTTTCAATATTGAAGTAAAAAAATTTTGAATCTTGAATGTTGAAACAAAATCTGTTTCAATATTGAAGTAAGAAAAATTTTGAATGTTGAATGTTGAAACAAAATCTGTTTCAATATTGAAGTAAAAAAATTTTGAATGTTGAATGTTGAAACAAAATCTGTTTCAATATTGAAGTAAGAAAAATTTTGAATGTTGAATGTTGAAACAAAATCTGTGTCAATATTGAAGTAAAAAAATTTTGAATGTTGAAATGTTGAAACAAAATCTGTTTCAATATTGAAGTGAAAAAATTTTGAATGTTGAATGTTGAAACAAAATCTTTTTCAATATTGAAGTAAGAAAAATTTTGAATGTTGAATGTTGAAACAAAATCTGTTTCAATATTGAAGTAAAAAAATTTTGAATGTTGAATGTTGAAACAAAATCTGTTTCAATATTGAAGTAAGAAAAATTTTGAATGTTGAATGTTGAAACAAAATCTGTTTCAATATTGAAGTAAAAAAATTTTGAATGTTGAATGTTGAAACAAAATCTGTTTCAATATTGAAGTAAAAAAATTTTGAATGTTGAATGTTGAAACAAAATCTGTTTCAATATTGAAGTAAGAAAAATTTTGAATGTTGAACTAACAAAAAAAAATTTGAATGTTGAAGGTTGAATGTTGAATATTGAACCAACTTGACGCTGGTCCTAATATCGGAGATATTATATATTGAAGTTTTTAATTAAACAACCCTATCATAAAGCACAAATTTTAATACAAATTTGAATGTATGATTGCTATTTTTTCTATCTTTATATGATTGGATATGTCATAAGTATGTTCGATTTCTGTTATTTGTTAAACTTGAGAGTTTTATTTTACCGATATTGAAATAGAGTTGAGTGAAACCATTGCAAAGCAACTAAAATTCACAATTTGAAAATAACGAAGCAATTTAAAGATGGCATGAAAAGGAATAGTTGAGGACTAACAGTCGACTTGGATGATGGCGATTAGACATTGCTTTTACGTTGGATTAGTTGCTTTGACATTGATACATCAAATATATGGGCTGTATACAAGAATTACCAAGAAATATTTAGGTAACTTAAAAATAGTCAAACATTTTCTCTCAATATTTTTTTTATTCTTTTCTGTTGAACTTTTTAAAATCTTTATGAATAATTATCTACTAACGAAAGGTTTATTTTCAAAATATTTTTGTCTACTTACAAACAGACAGACTAGAAATTCTAAGGATATAGGACCCAATGGCGAACAAAATATTAAGGAATCGCCGACAAATGCTGGTATGATTTTGTTTGCTTGACTAGTGGGATTAGTTTAAAGTAGATGTGAGATAGGAAAAAATAAGTATTTTGTCACACAACAGAAACAGTAATAGATTGAACAGAGCTTTAAACAAAGACTTTCACAGTCTGAATAGTGGTGGCAAAAAATTGCCCCCCCCCCCCTGTAAATATTTTGTCATACCCGTTTTCATACCCGTTTTGGTGTTTGTAATGTGTTCATCTTCAATTTTATCAAAGGTTTTAAGTAAGTAGTCATTAAACATAAAAATTAATTTTTTTCTGACTTATGGCTGGTAAACCTCTCAAAGTATTAAAATCTTTCGATTAGAATAATCCTCAGGTACAATGTATGTTAACTTTACACTTTTTTTCATTAAGTTAAACGATGCTGTCAGATGATCCCTTATTCAACTTATGACCCTTTAAATGTCAGAAACGTTGTTATTTTCTCATAGCCTTAAAACAAAAATACCAAAAACGGGTATAAAAACGGGAAATTTGGTTATGCTGTATATGCATATTTCAAGGAGGAGTAATCACTCATCGGCAGCGTTTGAACCAAAGCGTTGGCAGGTCAAAAACAAAACAAAAAATGAACGAAAAGAACTCAAAGCCAAAAAAGTTCGAACAGGACAGCCAAATTCAGCACCCAATATATCGACCATGTGCAATACAAAGAGAGACACCTGGTGTTTAGAAAATTTCGAATTTTAGTATCGGAATTTTTGGCATTCAAAATTACAAATACCAAAACGCGGGTATAAACGGTTTATTTGGATATGCAATATATTGATATTTCAAGGAGTAACCTTTCATCAGTAGCATTTAAAAGGTCCAAAACTGTTGAAAACGAAAAGTACTCAAAACCAATACGCTCCAACAAGGAAGCCATATCCAGCACCGAGGATATCGACCATGTACATTACAACGAAAGAAATCTGGTGTTTTAAACAATGTTGAATTTAAAAATCGGAAATTTCAGCGACAAAATTGTTAGAAATTTTATGGTTAATCGTGTCAGACATATCTGACGACCAGGCTTGTGATTACCCTCGGGGACCTCTGGTTTTATCGCCCCTACTACTTTTCTATTGTGCTGTACACATCCAACACGAAGTAAAAAAAATTACTTAAATTTCCTTTCAGCTGGAGTGGGGTGGAGATATAATTCGTCTTTCGTGGTTATTAATAACAATGTCACGTGGTATGAAACTATTGATGGCTGCCAGTCAAAAGGCTTGACATTGTACAAGAAGGGTTCTTATGCCTTGAATTATTTAGCTAATCAACTAAGTTATGATGGGTAAGATATTTAAAGCATACCAAATATTTAAGATGGCCATTTTTAATGTTCCGGAATTTCTGTCAAATTTCCTCTAGATTTTTTATGTTTTCTGATTTTTTTTTTTTTTTGCACACTGACAATACTCGGATTGCGAGTTCCAACATAGCCGCCATTTTACCCCGTTTTTACTCGAAAACTTGTACCTACTCTCTGATGAATAGAATAGGGAAACTTCTCTTCTCTTTTCTCCAAGATTCTGTTTCAACATTCAACATTCAAAATTTTTCTTACTTCAATATTGAAACAGATTTTGTTTCAACATTCAACATTCAAAATTTTTTTACTTCAATATTGAAACAGATTTTGTTTCAACATTCAACATTCAAAATTTTTTTACTTCAATATTGAAACAGATTTTGTTTCAACATTCAACATTCAAAATTTTTCTTACTTCAATATTGAAACAGATTATGTTTCAACATTCAACATTCAAATTTTTTTTACTTCAATATTAAAACAGATTTTGTTTCAACATTCAACATTCAAAATTTTTCTTACTTCAATATTGAAACAGATTCTGTTTCAACATTCAACATTCAAAATTTTTCTTACTTCAATATTGACACAGATTTTGTTTCAACATTCAACATTCAAAATTTTTCTTACTTCAATATTGAAACAGATTTTGTTTCAACATTCAACATTCAAAATTTTTTTACTTCAATATTGAAACAGATTCTGTTTCAACATTCAACATTCAAAATTTTTCTTACTTCAATATTGAAACAGATTTTGTTTCAACATTCAACATTCAAATTTTTTTTACTTCAATATTAAAACAGATTTTGTTTCAACATTCAACATTCAAAATTTTTCTTACTTCAATATTGAAACAGATTCTGTTTCAACATTCAACATTCAAAATTTTTCTTAGTTCAATATTGAAACAGATTTTGTTTCAACATTCAACATTCAAATTTTTTTTACTTCAATATTGAAACAGATTTTGTTTCAACATTCAACATTCAAAATTTTTTTACTTCAATATTGAAACAGATTTTGTTTCAACATTCAACATTCAAAATTTTTCTTACTTCAATATTGAAACAGATTCTGTTTCAACATTCAACATTCAAAATTTTTCTTACTTCAATATTGAAACAGATTTTGTTTCAACATTCAACATTCAAAATTTTTCTTACTTGAATATTGAAACAGATTTTGTTTCAACATTCAACATTCAAAATTTTTTTACTTCAATATTGAAACAGATTCTGTTTCAACATTCAACATTCAAAATTTTTCTTACTTCAATATTGAAACAGATTTTGTTTCAACATTCAACATTCAAAATTTTTCTTACTTCAATATTGAAACAGATTTTGTTTCAACATTCAACATTCAAATTTTTTTTACTTCAATATTGAAACAGATTTTGTTTCAACATTCAACATTCAAATTTTTTTTACTTCAATATTAAAACAGATTTTGTTTCAACATTCAACATTCAAAATGTTTTTACTTCAATATTGAAACAGATTTTGTTTCAACATTCAACATTCAAAATTTTTTTACTTCAATATTGAAACAGATTCTGTTTCAACATTCAACATTCAAAATTTTTCTTACTTCAATATTGAAACAGATTTTGTTTCAACATTTAACATTCAAAATTTTTCTTACTTCAATATTGAAACAGATTTTGTTTCAACATTCAACATTCAAAATTTTTTTACTTCAATATTGAAACAGATTTTGTTTCAACATTCAACATTCAAAATTTTTTTACTTCAATATTGAAACAGATTTTGTTTCAACATTCAACATTCAAAATTTTTCTTACTTCAATATTGAAACAGATTTTGTTTCAACATTCAACATTCAAAATTTTTTTACTTCAATATTGAAACAGATTTTGTTTCAACATTCAACATTCAAAATTTTTCTTACTTCAATATTGAAACAGATTTTGTTTCAACATTCAACATTCAAAATTTTTTCACTTCAATATTGAAACAGATTTTGTTTCAACATTCAACATTCAAAATTTTTTTACTTCAATATTGACACAGATTTTGTTTCAACATTCAACATTCAAAATTTTTCTTACTTCAATATTGAAACAGATTTTGTTTCAACATTCAACATTCAAAATTTTTTTACTTCAATATTGAAACAGATCCTGTTTCAACATTCAACATTCAAAATTTTTCTTACTTCAATATTGAAACAGATTTTGTTTCAACATTCAACATTCAAAATTTTTCTTACTTCAATATTGAAACAGATTTTGTTTCAACATTCAACATTCAAAATTTTTTTACTTCAATATTGAAACAGATTCTGTTTCAACATTCAACATTCAAAATTTTTCTTACTTCAATATTGAAACAGATTTTGTTTCAACATTCAACATTCAAAATTTTTCTTACTTCAATATTGAAACAGATTCTGTTTCAACATTCAACATTCAAAATTTTTCTTACTTCAATATTGAAACAGATTTTGTTTCAACATTCAACATTCAAATTTTTTCTTACTTCAATATTGAAACAGATTTTGTTTCAACATTCAACATTCAAAATTTTTCTTACTTCAATATTGAAACAGATTTTGTTTCAACATTCAACATTCAAATTTTTTTTACTTCAATATTAAAACAGATTTTGTTTCAACATTCAACATTCAAAATTTTTCTTACTTCAATATTGAAACAGATTCTGTTTCAACATTCAACATTCAAAATTTTTCTTACTTCAATATTGAAACAGATTTTGTTTCAACATTCAACATTCAAAATTTTTTTACTTCAATATTGAAACAGATTTTGTTTCAACATTCAACATTCAAAATTTTTTTACTTCAATATTGAAACAGATTTTGTTTCAACATTCAACATTCAAAATTTTTTTACTTCAATATTGAAACAGATTCTGTTTCAACATTCAACATTCAAAATTTTTCTTACTTCAATATTGAAACAGATTTTGTTTCAACATTCAACATTCAAAATTTTTCTTACTTCAATATTGAAACAGATTCTGTTTCAACATTCAACATTCAAAATTTTTCTTACTTCAATATTGAAACAGATTTTGTTTCAACATTCAACATTCAAATTTTTTCTTACTTCAATATTGAAACAGATTTTGTTTCAACATTCAACATTCAAAATTTTTCTTACTTCAATATTGAAACAGATTTTGTTTCAACATTCAACATTCAAAATTTTTTTACTTCAATATTGAAACAGATTTTGTTTCAACATTCAACATTCAAAATTTTTCTTACTTCAATATTGAAACAGATTTTGTTTCAACATTCAAGATTCAAAATTTTTTTACTTCAATATTGAAACAGATTTTGTTTCAACATTCAACATTCAAATTTTTTTTACTTCAATATTGAAACAGATTTTGTTTCAACATTCAACATTCAAAATTTTTCTTACTTCAATATTGAAACAGATTCTGTTTCAACATTCAACATTCAAAATTTTTCTTACTTCAATATTGAAACAGATTTTGTTTCAACATTCAACATTCAAATTTTTTTTACTTCAATATTGAAACAGATTTTGTTTCAACATTCAACATTCAAAATTTTTCTTACTTCAATATTGAAACAGATTCTGTTTCAACATTCAACATTCAAAATTTTTCTTAGTTCAATATTGAAACAGATTTTGTTTCAACATTCAACATTCAATTTTTTTTTACTTCAATATTGAAACAGATTTTGTTTCAACATTCAACATTCAAAATTTTTTACTTCAATATTGAAACAGATTTTGTTTCAACATTCAACATTCAAATTTTTTCTTACTTCAATATTGAAACAGATTCTGTTTCAACATTCAACATTCAAAATTGTTCTTACTTCAATATTGAAACAGATTTTGTTTCAACATTCAACATTCAAAATTTTTCTTACTTCAATATTGAAACAGATTTTGTTTCAACATTCAACATTCAAAATTTTTTTACTTCAATATTGAAACAGATTCTGTTTCAACATTCAACATTCAAAATTTTTCTTACTTCAATATTGAAACAGATTTTGTTTCAACATTTAACATTCAAAATTTTTCTTACTTCAATATTGAAACAGATTTTGTTTCAACATTCAACATTCAAAATTTTTTTACTTCAATATTGACACAGATTTTGTTTCAACATTCAACATTCAAAATTTTTTACTTCAATATTGAAACAGATTTTGTTTCAACATTCAACATTCAAATTTTTTCTTACTTCAATATTGAAACAGATTCTGTTTCAACATTCAACATTCAAAATTTTTCTTACTTCAATATTGAAACAGATTTTGTTTCAACATTCAACATTCAAAATTTTTCTTACTTCAATATTGAAACAGATTTTGTTTCAACATTCAACATTCAAAATTTTTTTACTTCAATATTGAAACAGATTCTGTTTCAACATTCAACATTCAAAATTTTTCTTACTTCAATATTGAAACAGATTTTGTTTCAACATTTAACATTCAAAATTTGTCTTACTTCAATATTGAAACAGATTTTGTTTCAACATTCAACATTCAAAATTTTTTTACTTCAATATTGAAACAGATTTTGTTTCAACATTCAACATTCAAAATTTTTTTACTTCAATATTGAAACAGATTTTGTTTCAACATTCAACATTCAAAATTTTTCTTACTTCAATATTGAAACAGATTTTGTTTCAACATTCAACATTCAAAATTTTTTTACTTCAATATTGAAACAGATTTTGTTTCAACATTCAACATTCAAAATTTTTCTTACTTCAATATTGAAACAGATTTTGTTTCAACATTCAACATTCAAAATTTTTTCACTTCAATATTGAAACAGATTTTGTTTCAACATTCAACATTCAAAATTTTTTTACTTCAATATTGACACAGATTTTGTTTCAACATTCAACATTCAAAATTTTTCTTACTTCAATATTGAAACAGATTTTGTTTCAACATTCAACATTCAAAATTTTTTTACTTCAATATTGAAACAGATTCTGTTTCAACATTCAACATTCAAAATTTTTCTTACTTCAATATTGAAAAAGATTTTGTTTCAACATTCAACATTCAAAATTTTTCTTACTTCAATATTGAAACAGATTTTGTTTCAACATTCAACATTCAAAATTTTTTTACTTCAATATTGAAACAGATTCTGTTTCAACATTCAACATTCAAAATTTTTCTTACTTCAATATTGAAACAGATTTTGTTTCAACATTCAACATTCAAAATTTTTCTTACTTCAATATTGAAACAGATTCTGTTTCAACATTCAACATTCAAATTTTTTTTACTTCAATATTAAAACAGATTTTGTTTCAACATTCAACATTCAAAATTTTTCTTACTTCAATATTGAAACAGATTCTGTTTCAACATTCAACATTCAAAATTTTTCTTACTTCAATATTGAAACAGATTTTGTTTCAACATTCAACATTCAAAATTTTTTTACTTCAATATTGAAACAGATTTTGTTTCAACATTCAACATTCAAAATTTTTTTACTTCAATATTGAAACAGATTTTGTTTCAACATTCAACATTCAAAATTTTTCTTACTTCAATATTGAAACAGATTATGTTTCAACATTCAACATTCAAAATTTTTCTTACTTCAATATTGAAACAGATTTTGTTTCAACATTCAACATTCAAATTTTTTTTACTTCAATATTAAAACAGATTTTGTTTCAACATTCAACATTCAAAATTTTTCTTACTTCAATATTGAAACAGATTCTGTTTCAACATTCAACATTCAAAATTTTTCTTACTTCAATATTGAAACAGATTTTGTTTCAACATTCAACATTCAAAATTTTTTTACTTCAATATTGAAACAGATTTTGTTTCAACATTCAACATTCAAAATTTTTCTTACTTCAATATTGAAACAGATTCTGTTTCAACATTCAACATTCAAAATTTTTCTTACTTCAATATTGAAACAGATTTTGTTTCAACATTCAACATTCAAATTTTTTCTTACTTCAATATTGAAACAGATTTTGTTTCAACATTCAACATTCAAAATTTTTCTTACTTCAATATTGAAACAGATTTTGTTTCAACATTCAACATTCAAATTTTTTTTACTTCAATATTAAAACAGATTTTGTTTCAACATTCAACATTCAAAATTTTTCTTACTTCAATATTGAAACAGATTATGTTTCAACATTCAACATTCAAAATTTTTCTTACTTCAATATTGAAACAGATTTTGTTTCAACATTCAACATTCAAATTTTTTTTACTTCAATATTAAAACAGATTTTGTTTCAACATTCAACATTCAAAATTTTTCTTACTTCAATATTGAAACAGATTCTGTTTCAACATTCAACATTCAAAATTTTTCTTACTTCAATATTGAAACAGATTTTGTTTCAACATTCAACATTCAAAATTTTTTTACTTCAATATTGAAACAGATTTTGTTTCAACATTCAACATTCAAAATTTTTCTTACTTCAATATTGAAACAGATTCTGTTTCAACATTCAACATTCAAAATTTTTCTTACTTCAATATTGAAACAGATTTTGTTTCAACATTCAACATTCAAATTTTTTCTTACTTCAATATTGAAACAGATTTTGTTTCAACATTCAACATTCAAAATTTTTCTTACTTCAATATTGAAACAGATTTTGTTTCAACATTCAACATTCAAATTTTTTTTACTTCAATATTAAAACAGATTTTGTTTCAACATTCAACATTCAAAATTTTTCTTACTTCAATATTGAAACAGATTCTGTTTCAACATTCAACATTCAAAATTTTTCTTACTTCAATATTGAAACAGATTCTGTTTCAACATTCAACATTCAAAATTTTTCTTACTTCAATATTGAAACAGATTTTGTTTCAACATTCAACATTCAAAATTTTTCTTACTTCAATATTGAAACAGATTTTGTTTCAACATTCAACATTCAAAATTTTTTTACTTCAATATTGAAACAGATTCTGTTTCAACATTCAACATTCAAAATTTTTCTTACTTCAATATTGAAACAGATTTTGTTTCAACATTCAACATTCAAAATTTTTCTTACTTCAATATTGAAACAGATTCTGTTTCAACATTCAACATTCAAAATTTTTCTTACTTCAATATTGAAACAGATTTTGTTTCAACATTCAACATTCAAATCTTTTCTTACTTCAATATTGAAACAGATTTTGTTTCAACATTCAACATTCAAAATTTTTCTTACTTCAATATTGAAACAGATTTTGTTTCAACATTCAACATTCAAAATTTTTTTACTTCAATATTGAAACAGATTTTGTTTCAACATTCAACATTCAAAATTTTTCTTACTTCAATATTGAAACAGATTTTGTTTCAACATTCAAGATTCAAAATTTTTTTACTTCAATATTGAAACAGATTTTGTTTCAACATTCAACATTCAAAATTTTTTTACTTCAATATTGAAACAGATTTTGTTTCAACATTCAACATTCAAAATTTTTCTTACTTCAATATTGAAACAGATTCTGTTTCAACATTCAACATTCAAAATTTTTCTTACTTCAATATTGAAACAGATTTTGTTTCAACATTCAACATTCAAATTTTTTTTACTTCAATATTGAAACAGATTTTGTTTCAACATTCAACATTCAAAATTTTTCTTACTTCAATATTGAAACAGATTCTGTTTCAACATTCAACATTCAAAATTTTTCTTAGTTCAATATTGAAACAGATTTTGTTTCAACATTCAACATTCAATTTTTTTTTACTTCAATATTGAAACAGATTTTGTTTCAACATTCAACATTCAAAATTTTTTACTTCAATATTGAAACAGATTTTGTTTCAACATTCAACATTCAAATTTTTTCTTACTTCAATATTGAAACAGATTCTGTTTCAACATTCAACATTCAAAATTGTTCTTACTTCAATATTGAAACAGATTTTGTTTCAACATTCAACATTCAAAATTTTTCTTACTTCAATATTGAAACAGATTTTGTTTCAACATTCAACATTCAAAATTTTTTTACTTCAATATTGAAACAGATTCTGTTTCAACATTCAACATTCAAAATTTTTCTTACTTCAATATTGAAACAGATTTTGTTTCAACATTTAACATTCAAAATTTTTCTTACTTCAATATTGAAACAGATTTTGTTTCAACATTCAACATTCAAAATTTTTTTACTTCAATATTGACACAGATTTTGTTTCAACATTCAACATTCAAAATTTTTTACTTCAATATTGAAACAGATTTTGTTTCAACATTCAACATTCAAATTTTTTCTTACTTCAATATTGAAACAGATTCTGTTTCAACATTCAACATTCAAAATTTTTCTTACTTCAATATTGAAACAGATTTTGTTTCAACATTCAACATTCAAAATTTTTCTTACTTCAATATTGAAACAGATTTTGTTTCAACATTCAACATTCAAAATTTTTTTACTTCAATATTGAAACAGATTCTGTTTCAACATTCAACATTCAAAATTTTTCTTACTTCAATATTGAAACAGATTTTGTTTCAACATTTAACATTCAAAATTTGTCTTACTTCAATATTGAAACAGATTTTGTTTCAACATTCAACATTCAAAATTTTTTTACTTCAATATTGAAACAGATTTTGTTTCAACATTCAACATTCAAAATTTTTTTACTTCAATATTGAAACAGATTTTGTTTCAACATTCAACATTCAAAATTTTTCTTACTTCAATATTGAAACAGATTTTGTTTCAACATTCAACATTCAAAATTTTTTTACTTCAATATTGAAACAGATTTTGTTTCAACATTCAACATTCAAAATTTTTCTTACTTCAATATTGAAACAGATTTTGTTTCAACATTCAACATTCAAAATTTTTTCACTTCAATATTGAAACAGATTTTGTTTCAACATTCAACATTCAAAATTTTTTTACTTCAATATTGACACAGATTTTGTTTCAACATTCAACATTCAAAATTTTTCTTACTTCAATATTGAAACAGATTTTGTTTCAACATTCAACATTCAAAATTTTTTTACTTCAATATTGAAACAGATTCTGTTTCAACATTCAACATTCAAAATTTTTCTTACTTCAATATTGAAAAAGATTTTGTTTCAACATTCAACATTCAAAATTTTTCTTACTTCAATATTGAAACAGATTTTGTTTCAACATTCAACATTCAAAATTTTTTTACTTCAATATTGAAACAGATTATGTTTCAACATTCAACATTCAAAATTTTTCTTACTTCAATATTGAAACAGATTTTGTTTCAACATTCAACATTCAAAATTTTTCTTACTTCAATATTGAAACAGATTCTGTTTCAACATTCAACATTCAAAATTTTTCTTACTTCAATATTGAAACAGATTTTGTTTCAACATTCAACATTCAAATTTTTTCTTACTTCAATATTGAAACAGATTTTGTTTCAACATTCAACATTCAAAATTTTTCTTACTTCAATATTGAAACAGATTTTGTTTCAACATTCAACATTCAAATTTTTTTTACTTCAATATTAAAACAGATTTTGTTTCAACATTCAACATTCAAAATTTTTCTTACTTCAATATTGAAACAGATTCTGTTTCAACATTCAACATTCAAAATTTTTCTTACTTCAATATTGAAACAGATTTTGTTTCAACATTCAACATTCAAAATTTTTTTACTTCAATATTGAAACAGATTTTGTTTCAACATTCAACATTCAAAATTTTTTTACTTCAATATTGAAACAGATTTTGTTTCAACATTCAACATTCAAAATTTTTCTTACTTCAATATTGAAACAGATTATGTTTCAACATTCAACATTCAAAATTTTTCTTACTTCAATATTGAAACAGATTTTGTTTCAACATTCAACATTCAAATTTTTTTTACTTCAATATTAAAACAGATTTTGTTTCAACATTCAACATTCAAAATTTTTCTTACTTCAATATTGAAACAGATTCTGTTTCAACATTCAACATTCAAAATTTTTCTTACTTCAATATTGACACAGATTTTGTTTCAACATTCAACATTCAAAATTTTTCTTACTTCAATATTGAAACAGATTTTGTTTCAACATTCAACATTCAAAATTTTTTTACTTCAATATTGAAACAGATTCTGTTTCAACATTCAACATTCAAAATTTTTCTTACTTCAATATTGAAACAGATTTTGTTTCAACATTCAACATTCAAAATTTTTTTACTTCAATATTGAAACAGATTCTGTTTCAACATTCAACATTCAAAATTTTTCTTACTTCAATATTGAAACAGATTTTGTTTCAACGTTCAACATTCAAAATTTTTTTACTTCAATATTGAAACAGATTTTGTTTCAACATTCAACATTCAAAATTTTTCTTACTTCAATATTGAAACAGATTTTGTTTCAACATTCAACATTCAAATTTTTTTTACTTCAATATTGAAACAGATTTTGTTTCAACGTTCAACATTCAAAATGTTTTTACTTCAATATTGAAACAGATTTTGTTTCAACATTCAACATTCAAAATTTTTTTACTTCAATATTGAAACAGATTCTGTTTCAACATTCAACATTCAAAATTTTTCTTACTTCAATATTGAAACAGATTTTGTTTCAACATTTAACATTCAAAATTTTTCTTACTTCAATATTGAAACAGATTTTGTTTCAACATTCAACATTCAAAATTTTTTTACTTCAATATTGAAACAGATTTTGTTTCAACATTCAACATTCAAAATTTTTTTACTTCAATATTGAAACAGATTTTGTTTCAACATTCAACATTCAAAATTTTTCTTACTTCAATATTGAAACAGATTCTGTTTCAACATTCAACATTCAAAATTTTTCTTACTTCAATATTGAAACAGATTTTGTTTCAACATTCAACATTCAAATTTTTTCTTACTTCAATATTGAAACAGATTTTGTTTCAACATTCAACATTCAAAATTTTTCTTACTTCAATATTGAAACAGATTTTGTTTCAACATTCAACATTCAAATTTTTTTTACTTCAATATTAAAACAGATTTTGTTTCAACATTCAACATTCAAAATTTTTCTTACTTCAATATTGAAACAGATTCTGTTTCAACATTCAACATTCAAAATTTTTCTTACTTCAATATTGAAACAGATTCTGTTTCAACATTCAACATTCAAAATTTTTCTTACTTCAATATTGAAACAGATTTTGTTTCAACATTCAACATTCAAAATTTTTCTTACTTCAATATTGAAACAGATTTTGTTTCAACATTCAACATTCAAAATTTTTTTACTTCAATATTGAAACAGATTCTGTTTCAACATTCAACATTCAAAATTTTTCTTACTTCAATATTGAAACAGATTTTGTTTCAACATTCAACATTCAAAATTTTTCTTACTTCAATATTGAAACAGATTCTGTTTCAACATTCAACATTCAAAATTTTTCTTACTTCAATATTGAAACAGATTTTGTTTCAACATTCAACATTCAAATTTTTTCTTACTTCAATATTGAAACAGATTTTGTTTCAACATTCAACATTCAAAATTTTTCTTACTTCAATATTGAAACAGATTTTGTTTCAACATTCAACATTCAAATTTTTTTTTACTTCAATATTAAAACAGATTTTGTTTCAACATTCAACATTCAAAATTTTTCTTACTTCAATATTGAAACAGATTCTGTTTCAACATTCAACATTCAAAATTTTTCTTACTTCAATATTGAAACAGATTTTGTTTCAACATTCAACATTCAAAATTTTTTTACTTCAATATTGAAACAGATTTTGTTTCAACATTCAACATTCAAAATTTTTTTACTTCAATATTGAAACAGATTTTGTTTCAACATTCAACATTCAAAATTTTTTTACTTCAATATTGAAACAGATTCTGTTTCAACATTCAACATTCAAAATTTTTCTTACTTCAATATTGAAACAGATTTTGTTTCAACATTCAACATTCAAAATTTTTCTTACTTCAATATTGAAACAGATTCTGTTTCAACATTCAACATTCAAAATTTTTCTTACTTCAATATTGAAACAGATTTTGTTTCAACATTCAACATTCAAATTTTTTCTTACTTCAATATTGAAACAGATTTTGTTTCAACATTCAACATTCAAAATTTTTCTTACTTCAATATTGAAACAGATTTTGTTTCAACATTCAACATTCAAATTTTTTTTACTTCAATATTAAAACAGATTTTGTTTCAACATTCAACATTCAAAATTTTTCTTACTTCAATATTGAAACAGATTCTGTTTCAACATTCAACATTCAAAATTTTTCTTACTTCAATATTGAAACAGATTTTGTTTCAACATTCAACATTCAAAATTTTTTTACTTCAATATTGAAACAGATTTTGTTTCAACATTCAACATTCAAAATTTTTTTACTTCAATATTGAAACAGATTTTGTTTCAACATTCAACATTCAAAATTTTTCTTACTTCAATATTGAAACAGATTTTGTTTCAACATTCAACATTCAAATTTTTTTTACTTCAATATTAAAACAGATTCTGTTTCAACATTCAACATTCAAAATTTTTCTTACTTCAATATTGAAACAGATTCTGTTTCAACATTCAACATTCAAAATTTTTCTTACTTCAATATTGAAACAGATTTTGTTTCAACATTCAACATTCAAAATTTTTTTACTTCAATATTGAAACAGATTCTGTTTCAACATTCAACATTCAAAATTTTTCTTACTTCAATATTGAAACAGATTTTGTTTCAACATTCAACATTCAAAATTTTTCTTACTTCAATATTGAAACAGATTTTGTTTCAACATTCAACATTCAAATTTTTTTTACTTCAATATTGAAACAGATTTTGTTTCAACATTCAACATTCAAAATTTTTCTTACTTCAATATTGAAACAGATTCTGTTTCAACATTCAACATTCAAAATTTTTCTTACTTCAATATTGAAACAGATTTTGTTTCAACATTCAACATTCAAAATTTTTCTTACTTCAATATTGAAACAGATTCTGTTTCAACATTCAACATTCAAAATTTTTCTTACTTCAATATTGAAACAGATTTTGTTTCAACGTTCAACATTCAAAATTTTTTTACTTCAATATTGAAACAGATTTTGTTTCAACATTCAACATTCAAAATTTTTCTTACTTCAATATTGAAACAGATTTTGTTTCAACATTCAACATTCAAATTTTTTTTACTTCAATATTGAAACAGATTTTGTTTCAACGTTCAACATTCAAAATGTTTTTACTTCAATATTGAAACAGATTTTGTTTCAACGTTCAACATTCAAATTTTTTCTTACTTCAATATTGAAACCGATTTTGTTTCAACGTTCAACATTCAAAATTTTCTTACTTTAATATTGAAACAGATATCAGTTCAATATCAGTAAAGAGAAATCAATTCTACGAATCTATTGTTTAGAAGTGAACGTAGAGAAACAAATCTGCAAGCAGAGCCACAATTCACAGGAATGTCCACGTTGAACATACATGTATATGATGTCTACCAGAAAGTTGTGGATTTGTTTTTAGTAGTTTTCAGCGTGCGGGACTTACATCGATTTCCTTGGCAGAGCGACACGTCTGACACAAAAATTCCTCACACAGGGTTATGTTGCTCCTCGATTGCTGTCTTCACTCAAAAAATTTTACGGAAGACATCATGCACTTGTAGACAAAAATGGGATTTCGATCTCTCAAATGAGTGCAGATGTTGGTTTGTCATAGGGTGTTGATTTGTCTTCCTTTACCGGATTTGACACGCTGAATGGACTATTGGCAACGCGACGGGTGTGCTATAGCAAGCAGGAACTGCTTACTCTTCCGGAGCACCTGAGTTCACTCTTGTTTCGACTGGAGTTCGCGTTGTTGATTGATATTCAGTTGTTTTGTGTTTCCATGTTTTACATGTTGTCTGTGTTTGTCCTGTTCTTGTTGGTGTTTACTGGTTTTGTCTCTGCTTTTTCGGACTTTTGACATTCGGATACCCCATTGGTACCTCTGCTTCTTTCACGTTGATTACAAAATAGTTTTGTTATAATTGATAACGGGATATTATACCACTTACTTGTAAGACAGTGTGCTTTATTGCAATCCGTGTTCGTCTATCGTTTCTCCTTCCGGTACAAACATGTTTCTCTGTTGCCTTCTACAATGCTTCTACTGAACGGATTGGTTTGAAATTTGGTGTACTACTTAAAGACGATGAGTCAAATTGTACCGTGCTTTTACTTTCATGTTTATATTTCCTGTTTTCCCAGCCGAATTAGACATTTTGAATGTAAAAATATATAGTTTTGCGTAACACTTTTATCTGTACCTACTGTAGGGGTTGGTTTTCGTATGAAGTACATATGTTTAGCTAGTCCCTATGTGTCACCAGATCAGTGCAAGTATTTAATTGCATGCTGTAACCATGACAGGAGTCCCAAACAATTTAAGCTAGATGTCTTCTGTTAAAATATCAACTTGAGTTCTATATTTTTTTAATACTGTCCCCGCTTTGAGATAACTTTAAATGTGTTTTATCGGTTCTTTGTAATTGTTTTATTTGTCCCAGCTTTGGATATTCTGTATGTTCAGTATACAATATTCAACATCTGGGTTCAAGAATTATCGTTTGAAGTACACTCTCGTTACGACTTGAGTTCTCGCTGTAGATTGATATTCATTGATTTTTGTATTTCCATGTTTTACATGTTGCCTGTTTTTCCCGTTCTTGTTGGTGTTTACTTGTTTTGTCTCTTCCCTTTTGGACTTTTGACATTCGGTTACCCTTTGGTACCTCTGCTTCTTTCTTAAAATACTTGTTTAAGATTAAGATAGAGATGGTGGTCATCTTGAAAAAAAATGTCCCAATATTGATGTTCACCTGTTAAAAGTGTACATTTTTCAAATTATTATACCATAAAGATAACACATTTGCATCTGCTTGACTAATTGGAAAATAGATTTAAAGATTAAAACAGTGAATTGTAATGAGCATTGATAGTTTAATGTGAAACACTGAGAAATCAGAGATAGTGGGTCAAAACCACTTCAAAGCCGCAGTTCTCGTTTAATAAAAATAGTTACCGGGTATGCAGTAAATTGATTAAAACAAACCAAAAAGGAACATATAACTGCATAAATAAGATATATTTCGTTACAAAGTTGAAACTGACCTACATAGTAACGCTTTTTAATTTCCGTTCTTCATAATTTTAAAGTCGCAAGGAGGCCTCCAAGCTGGGGCAAGCGCTTACCCGAGGCCTCTTGCATTTTAAGACAAATATTCATCAAATGTCCGGTGTCCGGAAAGTGATTTCCCAATATCTCATATCCCTGTACATAAAATGGGTGTACATATCTCATGTCCCAGTAATATGACTCAAAAAGCCCGTATCCTATTAATATCATATGTGAATGAATATCCTCAAGGAATAAAATAGAATCTAATCTAATCCCTTGGTATCCTATATCATATATAAATATGCTTTTAACATGCGTTCATGAACGGATTACTGTTTGGTCTACATTTTAATTTTGTTAAAGTTATCGGTTTCATATTTAAACTCACGCTCTTCCTGATTTCCTTATTCCAGAATGAACTGGTTCCACATTTTAGTCCATGTTTAAGATATGCCTCTGATGAATATCAAATAAGGAACCAGTTACTTATTGGACATTCAGATTTTGAATTAGGAAATGGTTACGTATTCGACATTCCACATTTCGCTCCTTGTTTTAAGATATGCCTCTAACGAATATCCGATAAGGAAGTGAGAACTGGTACATTTTGTAACATATTCGATATTGATATTTTAGACAGGGAACTTTGCTGCTTATTTTATACCTTATTTTGTTATTCCTTATTTCTAGTTGAAAATATTACTTATTCGTATTCTTATTCTTATTCCTTTTCCTATATTTAAACTGTAATTATTGTTTCAAAAAGTATATCACTACGAACATATCATTCTTGGTTCATTATTATTTTATCTGTGAAATATGCTTATGTATATATACATGTAATAAACATAAACAAGTGGCTTCCGGGAGCCTGACTTTCTCACTTGTTCCTAAGGGCTATAAGGGTCTTTTCTATATGGGGTCATCTGACAATTTTAATTAGAAAGAGACTTTTGTAGAGCTTAAAATAAGCTGAAGGTTTAGACAAGCTACAGCTTTTCTATATCTGCAATAGCTTTTATTCTATGGGGGAAATCATGGAAACCGCTTTATTAACGTTTAAAAAGGCGATATGCCCTATAAGGGTCCATCTGACTTCCACCCATTGGAGATTTTGTAGAGCGTTTAAGCAGGCAACAGTTTTCTCTATTTGCTATAATTGTCATCCTATAGTGCAAAATACATATACCCAAAACTAGTAAAACTGGTATAAAACGGTTAATTTGGTTATGCTATTTGATAGATGAAGATCCTCTGTAATGGATTTTAGACTGAATAAAATTAGTAAGTATATAATTCCTGCAAAGTTTCAGTTAAATTAGTTTAGTGGTTTCAGGGAAGATTTTTGAAATTGTTAACTGTTGACGGACGACGACGGACGCATAGTAATGGCATAAACTCATCTGGCCTTTGGCAAGATGAGCGTCAAACAAGAGGCTCCCAGGAGCCTGAATCGCTCACCTGGTCTTGATGCCAACCCTATGAAGACTTTTGTAGATCTAATGGAGCTGAATGTTTAAGCAAGTAAAAGCTTTTCTCTATCTGCAAAAGTTTTCATTGAATAAGCATTAAAAACTATTTATCACCTTTAAAGGGCCATAACCCCTTTAAGGGATCATCTGCCAACTTCTAACCTATGAAGACTTTTGTAGAGCTAAATGAGCTTAATGTTTAAGCAAGCAACAGTTTTTCTCTATCTGCAATAGTTTTCATTCTATAGGCCAAAAACACTATTTTTCACCTTTAAGGGGACGTAACCCTATAAGGGGTCATCTGACAACTTCGACCCTACAGAAACTTTTGTAGCGCTAAATAAGCTGAACATTTAAGTAAGCAACAGCTTTTCTCTTTCAGCAATAGTTTTCATTCTGTAGGCCAAGAACATGATATTTTAGGAACCGTAACCTCTATAACAGGTCGTCTGACAACTTCGACCCTGTGAAAGCTTTTGTAGAGCTAATTGAGCTGAGCATTTAAGCAAGCAACAGCTTTTCTCTATCTGTTATAGTTTATCCTATATGCCAAAACACTATTGTTGGCCGTAACCCCTATAAGGGGTCATCTGACAACTTTGACCCTATGAAGGCTTTCGTAAAGCTAAATGAGCTAAACATTAAAACCAAGCAACAGCTTTTCTCTATCTGCAATAGTTTTCATTCTATAAGCCAAAAACATGAACGAAGGCTATTTTTCACCTTTAAGGGGCTGTAACCCCTATAAGGGATCATCTGACAACTTCGACCAAATGGTGACTTTTGTAGAACATTTGATGCTGAAGCAGTAGGGTGGCATCAGATTTCATCTATTTCTTATACTGTTTGATTTACAAGCCAAAAACAGTAGTCTGAACCTCTGGTCTATTTTTAGTAACAGCGGCCATGTTTTTTTACGTATCAAAAATCCAAACACAAATTTGGAGCAAGACACCCTGAGGATCATTCATACTAAGTCACATTGCATTTGAAAATTGTAAACGGACGACAGATGACGACGACTTCAGACGACGACGGATGCCCAGTGATGGCAATAGCTTACGTGGATCTTTGGTCCAGGTGAGCTAAAAACTGATTGCTCTTCGGTCTAGATTTTAATTTAAACTGGTTGCTTAATTAAATTGTTTTTCCCTTATTTTATCATTTGTATTTTTCCAATGTAAAGTTACACTTAACAATTGCTGTTGCAACTAAAGCATCTTGATTTTTTTTCTTATTGTACAAGGACAATTGTTTTACACTAAATTATTCATACATGTACAGTACATACTTGTCCTTGTTATTATAAGTAGTACATGCACATCTAAAAGAACAGATTTTAGGTCCCCGGCCCTTTGAGCTGGAAAAATCTATGTTTAACAGGAAGAAGTTGAGGGACAGACCTGAAAACGCATCCCACCATACAGGACCCCTACCTGAAGCTGCATACTAAATATGGCAAGCTTATGATTAACAGTTGCTTAGAAAACTGTTACAGAGAAAAAGTGTGACGGAAGGATGGATGGACGGACGGACGGACGGACGGACAGTTTTTGTATGTCCTCGCTCCGCGTTGCGGCGGTGGATAAATGGAAATCAGATGATGACATTGATTGTTTCCCTAAAACCTTGTCAGGTTTTTACACTTATGCACGTACGGTATTATTCTTTATAATACTACATTGATTTATATACAAGAACTTGGTTTTACATTAAAATTTTTTATTTATTTATTGTAATGTGTTACTGTCCTGATAATGGATGAAAGATCACCGACAGGAAGAAAAACAAACATTTATTAATTAATTCATTAATTTTAAGCATTTTTGAATAGACCTCATGTATGGCTCTCGAATAGATAGAATATATGACTGCGAATCCTTTTCAATAAACATGTACTTCACACATAATAAGTATACGTAACGTGTACTAGAAACATTTAAGTCACAGGCCTATAGTTTTATTGCTTAAATAAATAGCAACATATGGCGAGAGAGCGTTCCAATATAGCCCGTTTACAATTTACCTTTTTGTTTGCTTTTGCTGATAAAAGGATATACCTGGAGGCAATAATTCTTATAAAAATTGATTGACGCAGACTTTATCCAATAAGCAGTTGAAAATTAGGGCAAAGTGTTAAAATCCCCACCCCTTAAAGACAATTTTATGAGTAAACGAAAATCATTTAGAATAAATTATTTGAACAGAAAGGCAGTACTCGTAAGTCTTTTCAAGAATACTTAATTTGTAGAAATTCAATATGGCTTCTTAAAGAATATGGTTTTAACAACAATAACTTTCATCCACTGAGAATATTCATCATTAATTTCTAATAAATCAAATTAAACTAATTTAGTTTAAGACCAGAGACTCAGTTGAAAATACGATCGCGCTGTTTTCTTTATATACACTCGGACAAAGTAAAAGACCACTTTTTTGCCACAGTTTTGTCTTTTGATTTACAACTATACAACAATTAATGTTACCTTAAGCTTTCGCTTCACTGTTTTATTTTTTCTATGAAATCACTTTTTTTTTTGGTCATAGTTGGCTTTTTCGAATATAAGAAAATTAATGAAGAAAATCCACAAAAAGTGTGCACTTAAACTTGCGTGTAGCTGTGATTTTCATCCTTAATGCGTATGAAAACACTCCAATCTAAAAAAAAATATCATTTTAAGACAACTGTTACAAGCTAAAACATTTTGAAACGCCATATTTACCGCTAATTTGTTTTACCCTGTGCATTTTTTTTTTAATAACAGGCTATTGTTAGAATTGTTTTTATTATTTTTTATGAAAAGATTGACCAATCCTTCAATTCATCTTATCCGTATCCATCTCTCATATATTGTAAGTTTTAAGTTATCTTAAACCCCGTCTTAAACTCTTGTCCTAGCATGTAAAATCAACTGGTTTAAAGGGCAAAAACATATGTATTCTGTGTCAACCAACACAAACTTCGGGTTTCCACTTATTATATTTTATTAGTCTCATTGACTGATGACGTAGGCGGAAGTTCATGTTACTCATTCTCATTATTTTAATATCCATGCTAGGGAACGGACGTGTCGAGTGCGACACGTCATACTGTAAGTATTCCATTTTATTTGCCTTGGTGGCTATGCATTTATATTTTATAGGCCTAGGTGGCCATGCACTGATAATTTATAGGCCTAGGTGGCCATGTACTGATAATTTTAAGGCCTAGGTGGCCATGCACTGATAATTTATAGGCCTAGGTGGCCATGCACATTAAGGTCTAGGTGGCCATGATATAGACCTAGGTGGTCATGCACATATAGGCCTAGGTGGCCATGAACATATAGACCTAGGTGGTCAAGCACATATTGGCCTAGGTGGCTATGAAAAGATATTTCATGAAATAAATATTGAGTCACATGTGTGCACGTTTTTTGCGTAGAGAAAAGCTTAGAACATGTATAACTTTAAAGAAAATATATGCCAACAAATTTTAAGCAAGCATATGAATAATAGATAAATGCTTATTTGTGTATTTTTTATTTCAAGGACATATAACCTTGTTGTATTGAATGAAGTTCACGTGTCGAGGACTGTTTTGATTTGGTTGAGTAAATTTAAATATACACCGAACATGTGCTTGATTATTAGTTAAAATTTACAAGTATTTATTTTGATTTCAGAGATGTAAGTGTACTAAAAGAAGAGGATTACTTTCTGTGGAAATACTGGAATTCAAATATATTATTGAGGTTAGTTAGTGTGTTTTATCCAACGAAATATTTATAATATTCAAATTATCTGATCTTTGCATTGTTTTTGAAAGATATCCGTAGTGTTAATGCATAATAAGCTTGTTCTGTTGGCCAATACATGTAGCAGTTTAGTCTTGTAAGTGCCGTCACGTAATTTCTTTTCGAAAACTGTTTCGTTAGTTGCTTAACATTATTATCAGAATTCATTAAGAAAAGAAGAAATAGTTATACATGTACAACGGACATATTTAATTATATAACATGTTTAATATATGAAATATCTTAATAGGCTAAGCTTGTTAACAGAATATAGTATTGTTCATTTCAGAGTAACATAAGGTACGGAATGGTAGTGATCCCGTTACGCTGGAAAAGCATTAACCCAGAGATGGAAGACAGAAATGAAAGCCAAATTAGACAATGTGAATGATATAGCAATCTATTATAACAATAGACTTAAGGGATCGTTATTTCATGTTAAACGAATGTTCAAGGCAAATAAAATGAGATAATTAAAATGTGTACTTTGTTGACATGTTAAATGTTTTATACAAATTGCCCTAATTCTTGTTTGGTATTGCTTTCTTTGTGAATTTCCTTTCGTTAGCAATTCAAGGGACACTGATGCCCTAGTGGGTTCGCTCACGTGAGTTGCCTACGAGGGGATTTTCTCCTTTAGGTGTTACAAAATTGGTATATACTAGTATTTGAATTAAACTGGTCTTTAGTAAATATGATTTTTATTCCATTTATTTTGCTTTAATGCTATAGTTACACACCGATATGATTTTCATCTAACTATATAATAATAGGGAATCTCAGGAACTTGTTTACACTTGAAGGAGAGATCCCTTCGTTTTGCAAACTCACGTGCAGATCGGAAAAGAAACTTGAAATAGTGGATGTTATACCTTCGCATGTGTCAGACTTAGATTTGTGTTGGTGCTTAATATGAGATTGTTGTATAATGATCGCAAAAGCCATTACAATCAGTTTGTAATGCAGGTTTTATTAGATAAACCCTTGTCCTTGTCATATCGTGTTTATATGAGGTGTTTTATTTTATTTTTTGAGTTTTGGGAAGAGAGCTAAAGGTGGTTTATTGTCGTTTCGTTATGAAATTTGCATCTTGTAAGCTGTCGAGTTTTACTTCCCATAACTTAACATGAACTGAAAGCATAGAGATAGCAGACACTGAGGATATGGGTATAGTCTCATTGACTGATGACGTAGGCGGAAGTTCATGTTACTCATTCTCATTATTTTAATATCCATGCTTATGGATAGACAGTAGATGTGATGATTGTCATACACGTCAGTTACAGTGTCACTTAGCTTAGATATGAGGTGGTTTCCTTACCCACCCTTCCCTCCCTTTAAAACCAATAGATGGGTGT
Organism: Arcuatula senhousia; assembly: GCA_963971305.1. NCBI lineage: Eukaryota > Metazoa > Mollusca > Bivalvia > Mytilida > Mytilidae > Arcuatula > Arcuatula senhousia. Next base: position 36,204 of record CAXARO010000985.1, read on the forward strand.
TTTAGACAGAGATACACCAAATGTGGACAATTTGTTAATATATTAGCAATATATAAATATTTTGCCTTGAAGAAATTTTTTATTGACGGAAAAGAAAAATATATGACATCGAACAAGAATTGGTGTAAATTGTCCACATTTTGGTGTACGTATCTTTATGTTTTCAGTTCTACGCTTCGAGTTTTACTTCCCATAACTTAACATGAACTGAAAGCATAGAGATAGCAGACACTGAGGATATGGGTAGCTTATGGTTTTGATCTAACGTTGTTTTTTCCTTAAAATTTTATGTACAAAACACTGAAACAATTATAAGCAAACGTTAACGTGATGTCATCAGAATTTTTACACTTCTAAACATTGTAGTGAAAGAGAGGACCTTGCTGTGTCATTCAATTGTTACTCTGAGTGAATATATTAAAACAGGCCAAATTTATTTATAGCGTCTAATAAAAACAAACTCCTACTAAATTACTTATTTTGCCACAGTTAACTAGAACATGAACAACAGTATTGAACGAGAAATAAAAAAGATAAGAAGCAAAGGATCGAGTACCAACGCGACATTCCAATATCACAAATCCGCAAACGCCACCACATACAGAAGACATATATGACCTCACCAAAAGGGTGGACAAATCATTTTCACAAGACAATACAAAAACTGCAATTAGCATTGAAACAGGAGATTGAACTCAAGTGTCCCCGATTTGTAGGTACATACATTTACATGTAGGAGTTGCCAAACAGGTCTAGGTTGAATATTATTATTATACCTCCGTTATAATGCCTAAACATGGTTCATCAAACTAGCGACATTTTAAAATAGCGACAATAAAAACAGCGATTTTTGATTTCAATAGTCGAAACAGCGATACATTTAATTTATTTTTCTTGAAATCAAACACCAAAACAGCCACATAAGATTTACAGGAAGACATTAAAGAAAATGCGCAAAGACTAAATATTTAATATATAAAAAAAATTAATTGTATTTTTAACTTAACTTTGCCCCTGTTTATGATAAATATAAATTTTAAAAAAAATAATTAAAGTTTGGAACAAAGATAATGTTTCAAGTACATATATATTTGAACGTGCAATTGCATTCGTAAATTTTGAAAAAAAAGTGTATACCATATCATAGATTCATTTTATGTCAAGTTCTTTTTATGTCAATTCAGTTTTTTTATCCACAAATCTAGTTGTCTGTGTCATGTATTGGTCAGTCTTCTTAGTGTTACTTGTTTGTGTTACATATTACTTGCCATCTTTTTCATAATTTAAAATATCCATGTAAATGTCGCTATTTTGACAAAACAAATTGTCGCTGTGTCGCTGTTTCGATATATTACTTTTTTGAAAAAAGTAAATGTGTCGCAATATAGAAAATGTCCGTAAGAATAAGATCAAGAACCCATGAAGGGCATTATGTTACTATGTTACATAACACGGATATGTTGTCAATATTTTTAGCCAGGGTAATCGCTAGCGATTAGCCACGGCTATAGCTACGATAGCCTTTCGGTAAGCTAGCAGATGGTTTTTTCCGGCAGTTCACAAAAAAACCTATTAATTGAAGTATCAATACACACAAGCAATAAAGTTCCTTTTCCAGATCTGTTTTTTTTTTCGTCGCTTTACTCGCAACTTATTTATTAAGTGTTCAAAAGTATGGGATAGTATTCAATGATTGATAAAGAATACAAAAGCGAATTGATATTTTGTTTATAGCAGTGTTCGTCGATCTCATTAGTGATGTAATATTCACTAATTTGCATCTCATTACGGGACAGGATAATTTACCCTAAGTTCAAATCCTCATAACTTTTTATTTTATCAGATAACCTGGTTCTGTAAACGGTTCATTGGAGAAGAATTTATTCATTTTTAGCTCACCTGGACCGAAGGTCCATGTGAGCTTTTACCATCACTTGGCGTCCGTCGTCGTCGTCTGTCGTCGTCTGTAAACAATTTTTCAAACGTTAACTTTTCCGACACCATAAGTCCAATTGCAACCAAACTTGGTACAGTTGTTTAGTGGCATTATGTGTACAACATTTTTGTTCGGATTTTTGATTCGTAAAAAAACATGGCCGCCATGGCTAAAAATAGAACAGGGGGGTCAAATTACAGTTTTTTGCAAATAACTCAAAAACGGTAACAGATATCAAAATTCTGGCATAGGGTAAAAGTGATCAGCACCTCAAGATCTACCTGTCCAGGAATTTTCAAGAAGATCCAACAACCGATGTAGGAGTTATTGCCCTTTTTCTGGATTTTTCAAAATTTTGCACTTATTAAGCCCTTTATCTTGAAAACTATACAAGATATTTTAAAAATTCAAATTGCATATGATTGAGCACATCAAGAACTACATTTCAAGTAATTAGGTCAAAGCTGTAGAACCATTTCTTTAAGGAGTTATGGCCCTTAAAGCGTCAAAATGTACCGTTTTTCATTACTTTTCCCCTGAATTTCAAAGATTAACTTGTCTGACACCATATATCCTACTTTAACCAAACTTGGCACTGTTGTTTAATAGCATATATGCTACAATTATATCGTTCGCATTTTTGATTCGTCAAAAAAATATGGCTGCCATGGCTAAAAATAGAACATAGGTGTAAATTGCAGTTTTTGCTAATAACTCAAAAATGGTTACAGATATCAAAATTCTGATGGGAGACAAAAGTGATCAGCATCTCAAGATCTAGTTTCAAGAAGATCCAACAACTGATGTAAGAGTTATTGCCCTTTTTCTGGTTTTTTTTTTCAACATTTTTCACTTGTTTAGCCATATATCTTGAAAACTATACAAGATATTTCAAAAATTTAAATTTCATATGATCAAGCACATTAAGATCTACATTTCATGTATTTTAGATCAAAGCTGTAGGACCATTTCTTGTAGGAGTTATTGTCCTTAAAACAACAAAATTTACCATTTTTCATTACCTTTTCCCTGAATTTCAAAGATTAACTTGTCTTACACCGTAAGACCAACTGCATTTTAACTTGGCACACTTGTTGAATAGCTTATATGCTACAACTCTATTGTTCAGATTTTTGATTTGTCAAAAAACATGCCCCCATGGCTAAAAATAGAACATAGGGGTAAATTGCATTTTTTGGCTAATAACTCAAAAATGGTTTCAGATATCAAAATTGTGCATGAATAAAAAAAAAACAGCATATTAAGATCTACCTGTGCTGAAATTTTGGAAAAGATCTGACTGCTGATGTGGGAGTTATTGCCCTTTTTCCTAATTTTTGCCAAATTTTGCATTTATAAAGCCCAATATCTTGAAAACTAACCAAGATATTTCAGAAATTTAAATCCCATATTGTTATGCACAATAATATCTACAAAATATATGTGTCTGTGTAGTTCAGGTGAGCGATTCAGGCTCCTGGGAGCCTCTTGTTTTATAATACCATAATTGATTTTGAAAATAGGGCTTTAAAATATTTATGTCTCCCAAACGAAGATTGGAGACGTGTTGTTTTTGCTCAGTTCTTATTATGTCCCCGAACACGAAGTGTCGGGGACATATTGTTTTTGCTCGGTTTCTTATTAAGTCGCCCAAAACAAAGTTTTGGCGACTTATTGCTTTTACCCCGTTTCTTATTATTCTTTTTATTATTATGTCCCCGAACACGAAGTGTCGGGGACAAATTGTTTTTGCTCGGTTTCTTATTATTATTATTATTTTTTTATATATATATTATTATTATTATTAGTATTCTTTAGTGTGAACTTGTTTACTCGATTTAAAGAACATCTTTCAAGGTAGGAAGCTGAAACGTCATATATCAAGAGTATGGAATGTGAAATTGTGTAATCAGGTTTTTTTTGTCAAAATCAAACGACCCCTTATAGGGTAAATAGGGGCCTGAAAATGGCTCCTCGAAATCAAAGTTTTATTTTAAGCGGCATTTGTAAACCAGCGGGAATATTAAAAATCTGTCTATATATAAAACAGGTATTTACAAGAGGTATCATTCAAAAAAAGAATTTTGAAAAACGGACTTACCGTTTTCAATATTTTGCAAAAAAACGAAAAACAAAATTTAAAAGGGAGGTATTCCAAATTGGATTTTCGGAAAATTTTTAAACTTTAGTTTTCTTAAATTTTTTGATCGGCGCTGCCACTTCCGGTAAAAATTCAACTTGCTCCGATTTTAACGAAAATTGATATCTAGGGGTTTGAAAGGATGGCGAATTTAGGTGTGCTGTCGAAAATGTCGAAAAATTCAAAATGGCCGCCACTTCCGGTAAAAATTCTCCTTTTTTTTTTTTTGCTCCGATTTTAACGAAAATTGATGTCTAAGGGTTTGAAAGGATGGCGAATTGAGGCGCGTAATCCAAAATTTCGAAAAATTTAAAATGGATGCAACTTCAGGTAAAGATTGAACTCGCTCAGAATTTAACGAAAATTGATTTGGAGGGGTTTCAAAGGATGCCAAATTGAGGCCCGTTGTCGCAAATGTCGAAAATTCAAAATGGCCGCCACTTCCGGTAAAAATTCAACTTGCTCCGATCGAAACGAAAATTGATATTAAGGGGTTTTGAAGGATGGCGAATTGAGGCGTGAAATCAAAAATGTCAAAAAATTCAAAATGTCCACCACTTCAGGTAAAAATTCAACTTAGTCCAATTTTAACAAAAATTGATATCTAGAGGTTTAAAAGGATGGCATATTGAGGCACGTTGTTGAAAATATTGAAAATTTAAAATGGACATCACTTCAGGTAAAAAAACAACTTTGATCCGATTTGAATGAAAATTGATATCTAGGGCCCCCGGGTTTCATAGCTGGATATAAACAAAGAGGGGTACGTGACGGGACATTTGTGTCTCGCTTTGCGATCACAATTATACCTAGCTATTATTATTATGTCCCCGAACACGAAGTGTCGGGGACATATTGTTTTTGCTCGGTTTCTTCTTCTTATTATTATTTTTTTTCTCGGTATTCTGGAGTGGTGAACTTGTCCACTTCTTTTAAGGTAGGAAGCTGAAACTTCATATATCAAGAGTATGGAATGGGAGATTGTGCTTTTTGTATTTTTCGCCGAAATCGAACGACCCCTTACAGGTCAAAAAAGGGCCTCAAAATGGCTCCTCGAAACCGAAGTTGAATTTTTACCTGGCATTTCTGATCCCGCAGGGGTAGGAAAAATTCCTTTATAGGGTAAGTGTAGACTTTTAATACCTTTAATTAAAAAAAAAAATTTGAAAATCGGACTTACGGTTTCCAAAATTTTGCAAAAAAACGAAATTTATTTTTTTTGTCATATTGAGTTATCTTTCTTTGTACATTGTATGTAAAAATTCTCAACTTTGTTATTTCTGAATGAAAATTGGTTTACAAGGTAATAGTGGTATGCCGAGTTCATTTTTGGATTCGAAAAAAAATTTTGGCGGCCATTTTCAAAATGGCGGCTAAAATGGCCACCATTTTCCCGCCTAAATTTAAACTTGCTCCGATTTTGATGAAAATTGGTATATAAGGTAATAGTGGTATGGCGAGTTGATTTTTGACATCAAATTTTTTTTTCGTCGGCCATTTTCAAAATGGCTGCAATTTCCCGCCAAATTTAAACTTACTCCAATTTTAATAGAAATTGGTGTATTAGGTAATAGTGGTATGGGGAGTTGATTTTTGACATCGAAATTTTTTTATTGTCGGCCATTTTCAAAATGGCCACCATTTCCCGCCAAAATTAAAGTTACACCGATTTTGATGAAAATCGGTGTTTGAGATAATAGTGATATGCTGAGTTGATTTTCGACATCCAATTTTTTATTAAGCCGGCCATTTTCAAAATGGCCGCCGTTTCCCGCCAAAATTAAACTTGCTCCGATTTTAATGAAAATTGATAAACAGGGTAATTGTGGTATCAAATTTTGTTTATGGTCTCATGCAACAGCTTTTGGATGCGACTGTGTGTCTCTTCTCGACTATATGAGATTAAGGGAGAATAATATCTCATATGGATGTCAACCAAAAGCTTATCCGTAACGTTTTTAGCGTTTCCTTGAAGAGTGGCTCCATTGTGGAGGACGAGAGCGGTAGTTATGCTCACAAGTCACCACAATAGTTTACAAGTACGCTACCATCGCTTGTAAAAAGGGTGCTTCAATGGAATGATAAGGGCGTCATTGCTTCCTAAAAGTGTTCCCACAAAGGCCAGATATATTGTCAAAGAAGGGTACGTGAGGGGACATGTATGTGACTCGCTTGCGATCACAATTAGAACTAGTTAATCTTTTTTTTCTTCTTCCGACCATGAATTTGTCTGCACCACATCTCATAAAACTACTTAATGGATCTTTATGAAACTTTGTATGGTCGTAGAATGGGTCCCAGAGGTGTGCATGCAATTTTCGAAATTTACAAAATGGCCTCCGTTTCCATGGAAACAGGGAAAGGTCATAATATAGGACATTGCAATATCTCGATTACCTAGGTGCGCAGGGTTTTGAAATTTTGTAGGTTTATAGAGCAAATGGAGCTCTTTAATAATACGAAAAAAATGAAGTGATATTTACGGTTTTTGCGTTATTTACGAAATTGTAATTTTTCATGTATGAAAATGCGAAAATTGTCAAATTGATTCGATTTTAACAAAATTTGGTATTTTAGGGTTTTAATGGATGGCGATTTAGGATATGATATCAAAATTTATGCAAGAGTGATAGATGCGCACGTTTGGGAGACATTTGTGTTGGGCATCCCCAACACAGTCAGCACTAGTCATTATTATTCTTTTCCTTACCTGATCGTGAACTTGTCATTGGGATTTTGGACGAACGCTTTGGCCGATCAAGATAAAACTTCCTGAGGTGGTAGGGGGTCACTCAAAGTTGTGCATGAGCTTTTAAAATTTTTCAAAATGTCTGCCGTTTCCATGGAAACAGCAAAAGGTCAAAATATGGGACATTGCGATATCTCGGTAACCTAGGTTAGTAGGAGGCTGAAATTTTTTAGTTTGATAGAGCAAAATATTCCCTTCAATAATATGAAAAAAAAAAATTGAAGCGATATTCTGACAATGCGCCGTGAGTCGCCATCACCCATTTACCCTGTATGACAAGTTTCGTTGAAATCGGACAATGTTTACATTTTTTGCGATTTTCGGCAGCCATCCTGAATATGGCGGCCATTACGGAAATTCTGACAAAACGCCGTGAGTCGCCATCACCCATATCCCCTGTATACCAAGTTTCGTTCAAATCGGACAATGTTTACATTTTTCGTGATTTTCGACGGCCATCTTGAAAATGGCGGCCATTACAGAAATTCCCACAATGCGCAGTGAGTCGCCATCACCCATATATCCTGTGTACCAAGTTTCGTTGAAACCAGACAAAGTTTACATTTTTCGCTCTTTTTCGGCCATTTTCAAAATGGCCGCCATTCGCGAATTTTTTTTTCGGCCAAAAAGTTTTCAATTATGTTCCTGAAAATGTATACCAAGTTTCATTGAATTTCATTAAGTGGTTTCCGAGAAAAAAAAAGGTAATAGTTTTTAGGTTTTTGGCGGCCATCTTGGAGATGGCGGCCATTTTGAAATTTTAAACGCAATAAAACTGAAGGACCTTGGGACCTATCACCCCTCCAAGTTTCAGATCGATCCGTCTATCCATGACAGAGAAGAAGGCCCGACAAGTTCGTGCATCAGGGTTGACGGAAGAAAAAGAAAAAATAAAGAACAACTAGTTCTAATTGTGATCGCAAGCGAGTCACATACATGTCCCCTCACGTACCCCTCTTTGACAATATTTCTGGCTTTTGTTGGAACCCTGTTTAAGCAATGACGCCCTTATCATTCCATTGAAGCACCCTTTTTACAAGCATTGGTAGCGTACTTGTAAACTATTGTGGTGACTAGCGAGCAAAACTACCGCTCTTGTCCTCCACAATTGAGCCACTCTTCAATGAAATGCTAAGAACGTTAAGGAGAAGCTGTTGGTTGACATTCATATCAGATATTATTCTCCCTTTATCTCATATGGTCGAAAAGAGTCACTCAGTCGCATCCGAAAGCTGTTGCATCAGACCATTAACAAAATTTGATGCTAAAAATGAACTCCCCATACCACAATTACCATGTATATCAATTTTCATTAAAATCGGAATAAGTTAAATTTTACCTGAAGTGGCGGCCATTTTGAATTTTTTGACATTTTCGACAACGCACATAAATTCGCCATGCTATAAAACCCCTAGATATCAGTTTTCGTTAAAATCTGAGCAAGTTGAATTTTTACCGGAAGTGGCGGCCATTTTGAATTTTCGACATTTTCGACAACGCACATAAATTCGCCATGCTATAAAACCCCTAGATATCAATTTTCGTTAAAATCTGAGCAAGTTGAATTTTTACCGGAAGTGGCGGCCATTTTGAATTTTTTGACATTTTCGACAACGCACTTCAATTCGGCATCCTTTAAAACCCCTCGATATCAATTTTCGTTTAAATCGGAGCAAGTTGAATTTTTAGCCATTTTGAAAATGGCGGTCGATAAAAAAAAATTTCGATTCCAAAAATGAACTCGGCATATCACCATTAATTAAAAAACCTATTTTCATCAAATTCGGAGCAAGTTTCAGTTTTGGCGGGAAATGGTCGGCCATTTTGAAAATGACCGGTCAAATTTTTTCGAGACCAAGAAATTATCTTGGCCTAACACTATACCCGTCTGCACCAATACTAAGCGATTCTTAATTTATTTTACCTAGAAATACTTATTATTTGATATAATTTCGAATAATGTGGTATTCAATTATCTCCCCTTTTTTCGAATTTTTGCAAAATTTTGAAAACGGTAAGTCCGATTTTCAAAATTCTTTTTTTGAATGATACCTCTTGTAACTACCTAATTTATATATAAACAAATTTTAAATATTCCAGCCGGTTTAGAAATGCTGGTAAAAATAAAACTTTGATTTCGAGGAGCCATTTTCAGGCCCCTTTTTACCCTATAAGGGGTCGTTTATTTCGTACAAAAAAATCAGGTGCAAAATTTCATGCTCCATTCTCTGGATATATGAAGTTTCAGCCTTTCACCTTGAAAGATGTTCGAAAAAAACCATGGACAAGTTCAAGGTCAGAAAACCAAGAATAATAAAAAGGAGAATAACTAGAATTGCCATTGCCAGCAATAGCAGATGTCGACCGTTGCCTTATCTTTTACGACATATTTGACACTGTCGGCAGCCATTTTAATGATTTTTTTAATATCTGACTCCATATTCCCACTCGCCATCTTTCAAACACCTCAAATATCAAGTTTCGTTAAAATCTGAGAATTTTCAATAATTACGGAAGTGGCGGCCATTTTGTTTTTTTTGGAATTTTTGAACTCGTTATCAATAGAAACTCCTAAATATAAAGTTTTGTTAAAATCGGAGAATGTTCACTTTTTACGGAAAATGGCGGCCATTTGGAATTTTTCGACATTTCTGACCTCGCGTATCAACTCGCCATCCTTCATATTCCTTAAATATAAAGATTCGTTAAAATCGGAGAATGTTCAATTTTTACGGGAAATGGCGGCCATTTTCAACTTTTTGAAATTTTTGAATCGGTCATCCTTCAAAACTCTTAAAAATAAAATTTTGTTAAAATTTTGAAAAAAAAAAAATTTTGGAAGTGGCGGCCATTTTGAATTTTTTGAACTCGCCATCCTTTGAAACACCTAAATATAAATTTTCGTGGAAATCGGAAAATTTTTCATTTTTACAGGAAGTGGCGGCCATTTTGAATTTTTCGACATTTCTTACTCCGCGTATGAACTCGCCATCCTTCATATACCTTAAATATAAAGTTTCGTTAAAATCGGAGAATGTTCAATTTTTACGGGAAATGGCGGCCATTTTGAATTTTTCGACATTTTTTTTGTCACGCCTCAACACGCCATGCTATAATATGGCGTAAAATAAATTTTTGTTCAAATCAGAAAACGCGACTTTTTTTACGTAAAATGGCGGCCATCTTTGATATGGCAGCCATCTTGGTTCCGAAAAGTTTCACCGCAACAGATCTCATGATGACGTATCAACATACCAAGTTTTGATCCGTAATATGAAATGGTTCATTAGTTATTGGTCGGACAAATATAAGTCGGAACAATAATAAGAATAAATATTGATGATATGATCTCAGAGATCATGAATGGCTCCCAAACGACGGCACCATGTCGACAACTGATATCTGGAATACATGCCATATCATTCAATTGAATTAAATACAGTGGGAAATCGAATTTCATGGAGATCAGACAAAGTTCACTTTTAAAGTGGGTGGGAGTGTAGTGAAAATGGCCGCCATAGAAAATCCAGAAGTCAAATCAACATTCTGAGTTCACCATTGAATTCGGCATACCTGATTTACTCTAATGACCCATTTTCAAGAAGATTCGACAAACTTTAATTTTTGGCTATTTTAAGAAATCAAAATGGCCGCCATTTGGAAACCGGAAGTCAGATCGAAATTCCGATTACATCATTGAACTCAGCATACCTGATTTACCCAGATGACCCATTTTCAAGAAGATTCGACAAACTTTAATTTTTGGCTATTTTTAGAAATCAAAATGGCAGCCATTTGGGAACCGGAAGTCGGATCGAAATTCCGATTGCATCAGAATCTGTTTCAATATTGAAGTAAAAAAAATTTGAATGTTGAATGTTGAAACAAAATCTGTTTCAATATTGAAGTAAGAAAAATTTTGAATGTTGAATGTTGAAACAGAATCTGTTTCAATATTGAAGTAAGAAAAATTTTGAATGTTGAATGTTGAAACAAAATCTGTTTCAATATTGAAGTAAAAAAAATTTGAATGTTGAACGTTGAAACAAAATCTGTTTCAATATTGAGATAAGAAAAATTTTGAATGTTGAATGTTGAAACAAAATCTGTTTCAATATTGAAGTAAGAAAAATTTTGAATGTTGAATGTTGAAACAGAATCTGTTTCAATATTGAAGTAAGAAAAATTTTGAATGTTGAATGTTGAAACAGAATCTGTTTCAATATTGAAGTAAAAAAAATTTGAATGTTGAATGTTGAAACAAAATCTGTTTCAATATTGAAGTAAGAAAAATTTTGAATGTTGAATGTTGAAACAGAATCTGTTTCAATATTGAAGTAAGAAAAATTTTGAATGTTGAATGTTGAAACAAAATCTGTTTCAATATTGAAGTAAAAAAATTTTGAATGTTGAATGTTGAAACAAAATCTGTTTCAATATTGAAGTAAGAAAAATTTTGAATGTTGAATGTTGAAACAGAATCTGTTTCAATATTGAAGTAAGAAAAATTTTGAATGTTGAATGTTGAAACAAAATCTGTTTCAATATTGAAGTAAAAAAAATTTGAATGTTGAATGTTGAAACAAAATCTGTTTCAATATTGAAGTAAAAAAATTTTGAATGTTGAATGTTGAAACAAAATCTGTTTCAATATTGAAGTAAGAAAAATTTTGAATGTTGAATGTTGAAACAAAATCTGTTTCAATATTGAAGTAAGAAAAATTTTGAATGTTGAATGTTGAAACAAAATCTGTTTCAATATTGAAGTAAAAAAATTTTGAATGTTGAATGTTGAAACAAAATCTGTTTCAATATTGAAGTAAGAAAAATTTTGAATGTTGAATGTTGAAACAAAATCTGTTTCAATATTGAAGTAAAAAAATTTTGAATGTTGAATGTTGAAACAAAATCTGTTTCAATATTGAAGTAAAAAAATTTTGAATGTTGAATGTTGAAACAAAATCTGTTTCAATATTGAAGTAAAAAAAATTTGAATGTTGAATGTTGAAACAAAATCTGTTTCAATATTGAAGTAAGAAAAAATTTGAATGTTGAATGTTGAAACAGAATCTGTTTCAATATTGAAGTAAGAAAAATTTTGAATGTTGAATGTTGAAACAAAATCTGTTTCAATATTGAAGTAAAAAAATTTTGAATGTTGAATGTTGAAACAAAATCTGTTTCAATATTGAAGTAAAAAAATTTTGAATGTTGAACGTTGAAACAAAATCTGTTTCAATATTGAACTAAGAAAAATTTTGAATGTTGAATGTTGAAACAGAATCTGTTTCAATATTGAAGTAAGAAAAATTTTGAATGTTGAATGTTGAAACAAAATCTGTTTCAATATTGAAGTAAAAAAATTTTGAATGTTGAATGTTGAAACAAAATCTGTTTCAATATTGAAGTAAGAAAAATTTTGAATGTTGAATGTTGAAACAGAATCTGTTTCAATATTGAAGTAAGAAAAATTTTGAATGTTGAATGTTGAAACAAAATCTGTTTCAATATTGAAGTAAGAAAAATTTTGAATGTTGAATGTTGAAACAAAATCTGTTTCAATATTGAAGTAAGAAAAATTTTGAATGTTGAATGTTGAAACAAAATCTGTTTCAATATTGAAGTAAACAAATTTTGAATGTTGAATGTTGAAACAGAATCTGTTTCAATATTGAAGTAAGAAAAATTTTGAATGTTGAATGTTGAAACAGAATCTGTTTCAATATTGAAGTAAAAAAAATTTGAATGTTGAATGTTGAAACAAAATCTGTTTCAATATTGAAGTAAGAAAAATTTTGAATGTTGAATGTTGAAACAGAATCTGTTTCAATATTGAAGTAAGAAAAATTTTGAATGTTGAATGTTGAAACAAAATCTGTTTCAATATTGAAGTAAAAAAATTTTGAATGTTGAATGTTGAAACAAAATCTGTTTCAATATTGAAGTAAAAAAATTTTGAAAGTTGAATGTTGAAACAAAATCTGTTTCAATATTGAAGTAAAAAAATTTTGAATGTTGAACGTTGAAACAAAATCTGTTTCAATATTGAACTAAGAAAAATTTTGAATGTTGAATGTTGAAACAAAATCTGTTTCAATATTGAAGTAAGAAAAATTTTGAATGTTGAATGTTGAAACAAAATCTGTTTCAATATTGAAGTAAAAAAATTTTGAATGTTGAATGTTGAAACAAAATCTGTTTCAATATTGAAGTAAGAAAAATTTTGAATGTTGAATGTTGAAACAAAATCTGTTTCAATATTGAAGTAAAAAAATTTTGAATGTTGAATGTTGAAACAAAATCTGTTTCAATATTGAAGTAAGAAAAATTTTGAATGTTGAATGTTGAAACAGAATCTGTTTCAATATTGAAGTAAGAAAAATTTTGAATGTTGAATGTTGAAAAAAATCTGTTTCAATATTGAAGTTAAAAAATTTTGAATGTTGAATGTTGAAACAAAATCTGTTTCAATATTGAAGTAAAAAAAATTTGAATGTTGAACGTTGAAACAAAATCTGTTTCAATATTGAAGTAAGAAAAATTTTGAATGTTGAATGTTCAAACAGAATCTGTTTCAATATTGAAGTAAGAAAAATTTTGAATGTTGAATGTTGAAACAAAATCTGTTTCAATATTGAAGTAAAAAAATTTTGAATGTTGAATGTTGAAACAAAATCTGTTTCAATATTGAAGTAAGAAAAATTTTGAATGTTAAATGTTGAAACAGAATCTGTTTCAATATTGAAGTAAGAAAAATTTTGAATGTTGAATGTTGAAACAAAATCTGTTTCAATATTGAAGTAAAAAAATTTTGAATGTTGAATGTTGAAACAAAATCTGTTTCAATATTGAAGTAAAAAAATTTTGAATGTTGAATGTTGAAACAAAATCTGTTTCAATATTGAAGTAAGAAAAATTTTGAATGTTGAATGTTGAAACAAAATCTGTTTCAATATTGAAGTAAGAAAAATTTTGAATGTTGAATGTTGAAACAAAATCTGTTTCAATATTGAAGTAAAAAAATTTTGAATGTTGAATGTTGAAACAAAATCTGTTTCAATATTGAAGTAAGAAAAATTTTGAATGTTGAATGTTGAAACAAAATTTGTTTCAATATTGAAGTAAAAAAATTTTGAATGTTGAATGTTGAAACAAGTAAAAAAATTTTGAATGTTGAATGTTGAAACAAAATCTGTTTCAATATTGAAGTAAGAAAAATTTTGAATGTTGAACTAACAAAAAAAAATTTGAATGTTGAATGTTGAATATTGAACCAACTTGACGCTGGTTATTAGGAGCATTTGTCGATAAGGATTCATAGAACAATTGCTATAAGGAAATTCCCAACAATTTTAATTATCATAAGAAAAATAGTTTGATTTCTCTTAAAATTTTAGTATAATTATGCTTGCGAACGAGGCGTTATTTTTTTGTTCTTTGTTGATGAGGAAATTGAAATTAGCAACATTATACATGCTATAAAGAAAACCAGTAATATAGATAGGATATGAATTAATTACCTTATCTATATGCATTAAGAAATATAGATATAACTTTTCGGTGGCTGCAATGTGAATTTGGTTGTTAAACTTTTGTGGAAAGCATAATACCTAAGGGACCGACCATTTAACAGGTCGAGTATTCTAGATTTCATTTGACCTATCAATCAATCAAAATTTTATCAAATTGACCTTTCAAATGGGAGAAAATAGTAAAACTTTTTCGACGTTTTTATAGAAAAGTTCTGAACATAACCATATTTTCTTTAACTTCCTCGCCCACATTTCGTGTAAACAAAAAAGTTTTGGTTTTCAACTTAGTTTTAGTTGGCATGGGTAAATTCTCCTTAAAAAGTAATGATATGTTCCACATTTTGACTTCTTTTTCATTAGGTGCATTGGTCAATGGACAATAACAAAGGTAAACATAACACTAAAATCTCCCTGCTGGATAATATGCTCTCCGGGGGAAAATTGGTGTCATTTATACCTTAACATTTT